>SNQJ01S0121929.1:27089-48477 GCA_010110895.2 Picea sitchensis | reverse complement strand
AGAGAGAGGAGAAAGAAGAACGAAAAACATATATCAAGAGATATTTTCTTGAGATGCCAAGTTGCTCCAAAAACCAACGAACCTTTGTAGTTGTAATTGCTCTTATGAGGAAGGCGAATTGATGTGTGTAAATGAGGAGGTCAATGCCTTTATTTACACAAATTTGTCACTCAGTTTTGGGGCCGACTTGTCAATTCTGCTAGGGCCGACTTTACACTAGGTTATCTTCAATATTGTGGGTCAACTTGGCTTGGAGGAGGGTCGACTTGTACAACTTGGAGCCAAAAAATATTTTTTTACAAATTCAAACTTTCCCTCTTAAAATTTCAAGGGTGGACTTGACTCAAAAATATTTTTTCTCATGTCTCGAGCATTTACATATGTTTTACAAATCTTCCGAGACCAAAAATATACATTATGAAGACCGACCATAGTTACAAGATTCAACAGGGGGACCCCAAAAGAAAATAATATTATATTACCTAAATCCATGTGTCTCATCACATGTTCCCCCAACATTTGGCTTGAGTTATCCTTTTGCTATTTCTCCATGCATTTTGGGAAGGCACTTACTATACATGCCTTCCCATGTCAAGCATTTTGGATCATGTCAAGCAAGCCCTCCCAGAAGCAGAAGAAGAAGACGCCAAGGCAAAGTTCAAGAAGAATGAAATCAAGGCCAAAAAGATCTTGACATGTTCAATCAAAGACTACTTGATACCCAATGTATCAGAATTAAAGACACCAAAGGAAATGTTTAATTCCTTAACTAGATTATATGAAAGCAAGAACACAAGGAGGAAGCTAACCTTAAGGCATCAACTTAGAAACGTAATGATGAACAAGTCAGAAACAATTTCCAACTACTGGATGAGAATTTCTTAGATCAAGGACTAGTTAGCAGCTATTGGAGATTCAGTGGACGATGCAGAGCTTGTGGCCACTACTCTTAATGGTTTTCCTTCTCCTTGGGACCGATTTGTTCAAGGAATTTGTGCAAGTAAATTACCCAAATTTGACAAATTGTGGACAGACTGTACCCAAGAAGAATCTAGATTGATATCCAAAACGCAGAAGACAAATTATGAAGAGAACCAAGCTCTTGTTACTCATGTGAAGAAAAGGAAAGAAACAAGAAATACCAGTCTGAAGAAAACTAGAAGATTAGTTCCAAATCACAAGAAAGATGTATTTAAAATCAGATGTTTCACTTGCAAGAAGTTGGGACATTTTTCTTATCAATGTCCTCAAGGGAAAGGGAAGAGAAAGCATCATGCACATGCAACATATATGGAAGAGTCCACATCTTAGAAGATGACAAAGGAATCAAAAGATGAAGAATATGTCTTTGTCTCAGCTCTCACAGGTACTATCACTCAAGGAAGTGATATTTGGATCGTGGACATTGGTGCTTCCAAGCACATGACCGGATGCAGAAGTTCTCTTACAAAATTGACATCGAAGAGTTCATCCCTTCAGGTGGAACTTGGGGATGATTCCAGGCATGCAGTCAAAGGAGTAGGAGAAGTCTCCTACTAGCTTGATTCAGGTATCTCTATCTCAATAAAAGATGTTTTGTTTGTACAAGGCTTAAAGAAGAATCGTCTTTCTATTTCTGCTTTAGAAGATAAAGGCTTCAGAGTAGTGTTTGTGGATGGCCAAGTCCTTCTATGGCCCAAGAGTTCAAGTATAGATTCAGTGAATGTGATTGGTGTCTGACAAGGAGGATTGTATAAACTGAAGGGACACCTAGAACAAGCCCTTGTATATAACAATGTTAGCTCTAGTGAGCTATGGCACCGAAGACTTGCTCACATAAATTACAAAGCCTTACCAGTTTTGAGCAAGATGGTTACAGGTCTACCAGATATGCAGGTAGAACATGATGGAGTATGCAAATGATGCGCACTTGGAAAGAATGTCAAGGGAAGCTTTTCAAGCAGTGACAATAGATTGAAAGGGATCTTGGAAATCATACATTCAGATGCATGCAGACAGATGACAATGCCATCTCTAGGTAGCTTTTTGTACTATGTCATTTTAATTGATGATTACTAACGTAAGACATGGATCTATTTCGTGAAAGCACAAGATGAAGTTTTTAACAAGTTTCAAGAATTCAAGGCTTCAGTAGAAAATCTCTCTAGAAGCAAGATAAAATTCTTGAGGTTAGATAATGGAGGTGAATACACCTCAAATGAGTTCAAAGACTTTTGCATAGAAGCAGGGATTAAGAGGGAGCTAACAACTCCCTACAACCCCTAGTAGAATGGGGTTGCAGAGAGAAAGAATAGATCAATTGTAGAAGCAACTAAAACAATGATCCATGATCAAAACTTACCCATGCACCTATGGGCATAATCATCTAGTACATCTGTATATGTCCAGAACAGAAGTCCTCATAAGATATTGGGGAACAAGACACCAGAAGAAGTATTCACCGAAAAGAAACTAGAAGTCAGCCACTTGAGAATATTTGGTTGTCCAATGTACATACATGTTCCCAAGGAAAAGATAATGAAGTTGGAGGCTTCAGAAAAGGCGGGCACCTTTGTTGGATACATTGAGACTTCGAAGGCTTGCAAAATATACATCCCCGAATAGAGACAAATTGAGATTAGCAGGGATGTTACATTTGATGAAGAAGCAACCTTCAAGGAATCTAGAGAGTCTCACATGGATGAGGAAAGAGAGGAGCAGGAGGCTCCAAGGGATGCAACAATGGTTGACTCTACTCCAGAAGAACACATTATGGAAAGTCAGAATGAGACAATAGAGCCAGAGAAACATGTAGATCCACCCATAGAAGTTACAGTTACCAGGAAGAGACCATCATGGCTTCAGAACACTTTATAGGAAGTTGAAGGACATGCAACTCCTAAAGACTCTTTTAGAGAGAGAAAGAGACCACACAAGTTTTCCATCTATGTGGCGTTGATGAGTAAAATCATTGATTCATAACCTTCCACTTTTGAGGAAGTTGCTAAGCAACAAGTGTGGAAGGATGCCATGATGGAAGAGTATTAGTTCATCATGAAGAATGATGTGTGAGAAGTGGTTCTGAGACCAAAAGGGAAGTCAATATTGACTTTCAAGTGGATCTACAAGATCAAGCATGTTTCAAATGGCAGCATAGAGAAGTACAAAGCAAGTTTTGTGGTTAGAGGATTCTCCCATAAAGAGGGAGAAGATTATGAGGAGACATTTTCTCCAGTAGCAAAGTACACTTCCATCAAATCTATTATTGTTATTGCTTCCGTTATGAGATGGAAATTACACTAGATAGATGTCAAGATAACTTTCTTGAATGGTGTAATTGAAGAAGAAGTGTACATAGAGCAGCCACAAGGTTTTGTAATTCATGGGAATGAGTCCCATGTTTGCAAATTGAAGAAATCTTTGTACGGGCTTAAGCAAACACTTAGGGCATGGTATGCCAGAATAAACAATTATCTTATGAGCTTGGGTCTTACCAAGAGTGTCACAGATCCAAACCTTTACTACAAGGTTGAAGATGGTTGCCCATTGATTTTGGTCCTATATGTGGATGACTTGTTTCCTACAAGGGATGAGAAGCTCATAGATGGGTGCAAGAGGGAGCTCACCTCAGAGTTTGAAATGAAGGATCTGGGTTTGATGCACTATTTCCTGGGATTAGAGGTGTGGCAGAGGCTAGATGGAATTTTCTTTAACCAAGGAAAATATACAGTTGAGATCCTGCAGAGATTCAGGATGATGGACTGCAAGTCCACGACCACACCTATGGTTACGAAATTGAAGCTCTTGAGTGATTCATCTTCATATTTGGTTGATCCCACGATGTACATGTTAGAAAGTAATAGATGTGCTCGTTTAACCATAGACAATATAACAATATTGTCACCCAACCATAGGCCGAAGCCACCCCCAAGCACCTTAACCTTGACAGAGAATGATTCTAGAAGCAAACCAATAGCCAACCAAGGCTAATGCATCAAGCAAAGATAACCGAGACTGATTAGAAAGTCCAACCATAACCAATAGAAAGTCCGAGCCTAAACCAGGAATATAGATTGCAACAGTTGTCGGTTGCCGCTGCTCCCCATACTTGCGCACTTGCCCAGTTTTTGTAGTGCACACTTCTTCACTGCTGAAATTTCGAGCTGTAGTGTACAAAAATGAGGTCTGGCTACTTGTATTTACACTGTTTTCTTGAGCTGTCTGGGCCGACTTCTCATTCTGGAGGCTAAATACTTAATATTAAATATTTCCTTGAGCCGACTTGTCTTCTAGGGTTAAGTTTAATGCTTTAGGGTTTCTTCTTGCTTCTCAGAATATTTTATTCTCGTTAGGGTTACAYGTGGAGGTAAATACCTCCTGCAACTACCATAATATCAACACTCCCTCATAGAYAGGGAGGTATTGAAGGCAATGGTCTTGAGCACAAACATACCATTCAATCGGTAGCAACATCATAGCCATACAKGYTATCTCATGATTAGATCAGGAGCACCATCATCTGATAGCATCAACTGCATCATCTCTCGAAGCCATACTTTATCTGAGTAATCAGGCATGATGCTGAATAAGTCACTCACTCCAYAGAGTGATACACAAACCATTCTTCTGATCTGGACATRCATCCTAAAAGAATGACTATCCCAACARATGCTAAAAGCTTCGCCATGGACTACATAGACCATTCCTATAGGAATGTYGATCTAGGACTATTTTCTAATCGAGTCATATGTACCATAGAGATCCRTCTCAACCTATATGCCTTAGAAAATATCGGTCCTGAACCATTTTCCTAATCGGGCCACAATCTGTGCCTTTAGGAAAAATACTAGTCCATGATATGTCAACAAACTGTCAACTTGGACTATTCTCCATAGAGAGAATACATGTCCAACACCAATCTCTTCTATCTGGACCATTCTACACCTGGAGAATGTCTTTCCACAAGCACACTGACTATCCATCTAGCTGATAATCATTTTCAACACTAATGATAGTCTACATGGCCATCAAAACAATGTCATTCAATAGAACAAAACTATGTCTATCCATAGTAGTACGCAACTACTATCCAATGGTACACAACCACACCTAGTAGCACACAATTACTAACCAGTGACACATAGTCACAACCAGTGGAACACATCCACCACAGTAGCATACATCTACTGTCCAGAGACATATAGTCTCCACAACAATGATATCATCTGATATCAACCTGCATAAACAATATCATGATACAAACTGAGTCATTTGGGCCATTCTTCCACTCACATATGTGAGATCTGGAAGAGCATCTTCCCTCAGAAAGTAAAACATCAGTCATGAGCTATTTGGACTATTCTTCTCAAGCATAGAAGAATATCTGTCTTGATTTCTGATCCTGGACCATTCACCTAACTAGGCCATTCCTCCAACACTAAACAAAGTGCAACCTGGAGAGAATGAGTCTGCCCTAGGGAATGTCTATCCCCGACTGCTGAACCTGGACCATTCACCTAACTGGGCCATTCCTCCGGCACTAAATAAAGTGCAACCTGGAGAGAATGAGTGTCTGAAACATTTCCTAAGGAAATGATTGTCCTGCACCAACCTCCAAAAAAGACCATTCTTCGAAAATGCTCACAACTGTGAACTTCGAAAGAATGACTGTCCGACAAGGCAAACCATTATACTTGACCACTATTGTCAAAGACTGTCCTAGACCATTCCCCCACACTGGCCACAAGGGGAATCATTGTCTATGGTACATCAACAATCTATCGAACCATTTTGATTATGAAAATGACCGTCCGATCTGGGCCATTTTCCGAACTGGAGAATGCTCGTCCGTCAGAGATCTCAAACCACTTTCCGAACTGGAAAGGAACTGCTCATCCTCGACCATTTTTCGAACTGAAAAATGACTGTCCATAAATCAATAACACATCAATGCTCCCTCCCAACCTAGGAGTCATCTCTTCCCTTTTTAATAAGGAAGTCGTCTCCACGAGCTCCAGCTTGTTTTTTGAGTACGTACACTTTTTCATCTTGGACAAAGGCTTTACCAAAATATCCATTATCTGCTCATCTGTGGAGATATATTAGAGAACCACTTCTCTTTTCTGGACCTCATCACGAAGAATGTAATGCTTGATCTCAATGTACTTCAGTCTTTCTGGAACACTGGTTTTCTCTGAAGGCTTCATATAGCTCTTGATCATTACAGTATATCATGGTTGGATTCAGCTCTTTTGTTTCCTGCTAGCTCATGACATCGTGGAAAAAACTGAAACATATCCAAGTGGCACTTCTTCTGTCATCATGAGAGTTTGTCATGGACTAGCAATCCATCATCCTAGACTCTTGAGTAACCATTCTGATACAATATCTTTGTTATAGAAAGTTTTCACCACGCTTCTGCTGTGCATTGGAGGCTCTGCACCAAGTTGTCTTCTTCCATCTGCATACAAGAGTCTCTTTCTGGTATACCTCAAAACCTTGGGATTACTCTACATACGCTTCTTTGTTGAATTACTCTTGTTGAGGAGAACAATCGTTACATTCATCTGATGTAAACTCCAACCCATGGATATTGTAGGATATATAATGGCTCAGGTAGATGTATGTTTGGTTACTGGAACAAGCTATCATCATAGTCTTCTCCCTCCATCTGGGAGAACCTTTAGTTCTGGATCTCACAATGCTTCCATTCATAAGTCTTCCATACCTTGTTCTTCATCACAACTTCCATTTCTTTTGCTTGATTTCTTCTAGTGGGTTCAAACCAAGCTGGTAGTCTTGTGATAATGATTGGTTGTTCTGGATTTTCTTTCTCTCTTGGAATCTTCATGTTCTTCCTTATGTTTCTCTTTAGCTCTTTGGTCCATGGAGTTTTCTATAAATTTCATGCCCTGAAGATTCCAATTTCTTCCTTTCATCATAGGATCATGGATGTGGATGGACAACCAGGGATACTTTAAGGCTTCTTTTCAAAGAAGACTTCTTCTAAAGTCAAATTGAATCTGTGTTGTTTTTCATGGTTGCTAACATCAATGGTAACATGGATAGATACTTCATAATCCTTGATGGATCATATTATTTAGGATTAGCTCCCTCCTAATCCTTGCTTCACACATGAATACATGCTCTTCTTTTGGGGTTATATAATCGTCTCCCTCCAACTAAGAGAGTCCACGCTTCCGTCTGCATCCTTATTACCTTATGCAAAGTGTTACAAATCTTTTTTCTAATTTTCTCTTGACTGATGACTTCTTTCTGTTTTTACTTCTTCCATGTTTCTTCAAGTTTGATTCTGATTTCGGCTTATCTTGCAGTTGTTACTTATGTTAATAGCTTCCACATGAATTGTTACCAAGGGTTGTCGATGTACTTCATCTTTTCATATGTATTGCTTGACTTGTATTCATCGTGATAGCAATCCTTATCTTGTTATTCTTCCATAGGTATTGTTTCTCTTTGGACATTTTATCTTCTAAAGAAATAGATATGGAAGATATGTACATAAATTATGTAAACATGGTATGTACAAGAATTATGAAGAATATTGTTACCTTGTCTTAGAAGAAGAAGTTTGTTTTATCCTGCTTGGCTTTCTTTGAGGGTTCCCTTTCTTCGACAACTGGTGCTTTGTGTGTTTCCTTCTTTTTCTTTAACTTGGGACAATGATTCTTGCAATGACCATATTTTCGACAATTGAAGCATTGTATTTTTGACATATCTTTCTCTTGATTTGATTTCGTCCTTGAGTCAAACTTCCTTTTATTCCTAAAATTCTTGAACCTTGCTGTGAAATCTTGATCATCATATTTCTTTTGGGTTTATCTTTTGTACTAATCCTTGATTCTTCTTGTGTACATCAAGTCCAAAGTTCTTCAAATGTGGGATACTCCTTTCTTATGTTCATGCTTGCGACAAATGCATCGCATGTCTTGGGAAGGCCATTGAGTACTATATTTACCAGTGCCTTCTCTAAAATGATTTCTTCAATAGCTTGCAGTTGATCTTTTAACTGAGAGATTCTCACAAGGTATGATGTTATGTTGTCATCATCATTCATTTTCATGTCACAAAGCTCATTCTTCAGACTCACTACTTGTCCAATGTTTTTGATTGAGAAGAGGTTTGTTAGGGCATCATACATCTTCTTAGATGAGTCAAGATGGGAGATGTAGGGTATTAAGTGGTCTTTTATAGAGTCCACTATGATACTCATGGCATTGATGTCACTATCTTTGAACTTCTCCATAACTGCAACGTTCTGAGGTTCCTTCTCTTTTCCTTCTTCGAACTGTGATTCCATCATCTTTCCTTTCACGATATCCAACACTTTACTCTTGACAAAGATGAGGTCAATCCTTGTCTTCCATGCTCTGAAGTTAGAAGCCCCTTCTAACTGGTTTTTTGACTTCATAGAGTAAGTCATATTGCTTTGACTTGGTCAACCCTTGATTTTGACCAAAAACTCAATCTTGACGTCTTATCTTGCTGAGAGTACCAGGAGATGCGTTAGGCTAGGGCGCACTAGGCTATCCAGAAATTAGGTCAATCTCTTCACTTAAGGTGCCTCAACAAGAGGGTTAGGGTTTCATTGTTGTAGCAAAAAAAACTGGCTGCAACTGCAACTGAGCAAATCCTCCCAATCTATCTTCCAACGGTTAGACTGTCTGAAGATAGTGTGGGCCCATAACCTCTTAGAAAGTAATAGATGTGCTCGTTTAACCATAGACAATATAACAATATTGTCACCCAATCATAGGCTGAAGCCACTCCTGAGCACCTTAACCTTGATAGAGAATGATTCTGGAAGCAAACTAATAGCCAACCAAGGCTAATGCATCAAGCAAAGATAACCAAGACTGATCAAAAAGTCCAACCATAACCAATAGAAAGTCTGAGCCTAAACCAAGAATACAGATTGCAGTAGTTGTCGGCTGTAGCTGCTCCCTAGACTTGCGCACTTGCCCAGTTTCTGCAGTGCGCACTTCTTCACTGTTGAAATTTCGCGCTGCAATGTACAAAAATGAGGTCCGACTACTTGTATTTATATTGTTTTCCTGAGCAGTATGGGCCGACTTGTCATTCTGGAGGCTAAATACTTAATATTAAATATTTCATTGAGTCGATTTGTCTTCTAGGGTTAAGTTTAATGTTTTAGGGTTTCTTCTTGCTTATCGGAATATTCTATTCTCGTTAGGGTTACACGTGGAGGTAAATACCTCCCGCAACTATCATAATATCAATAGTATAGACAATTGATCGGATCCTTGATGTACCTGGTTAACACTAGCTGGATATATGCTTTGCAGTGAACACATTGAGTCAATACATGGTTGAGCCTAGACATGTACATTGGATAGCAATAAAGTGTGTTGAGGTACCAGCATGGTACGGTTGGATATGGACACTGATATGTCTGGATGGTGAAGTAAAGCTGCAAGGTTATACAAACTTCGATAGGAAGGGAGTGCAGTGGACCGGAAAATCACATTAGGATGTTGCTTCAGATTGGGATCAGGTATGATCTCATGGTTAAGCAAAAAAAAAACGCCAGTGGCACTCAATACATCATTTGTAAGTCATGAAGCAGTGTAGCTTCGAAAATTGCTTGCAGGGTTATTTGATCTAGAGTTGGAGCCAACTTTGATATATTGTGATAATCAAAGTTGTGTGAAGCTTTCAAAGAATCCAATCTTTCATGACAAGTCAAAGCATATAAATATCAAATACCATTACATTTGAGACATGGTGCAGAGAGGAGCAGTGGCGCTCTGATACATATCCACATATGAGCAGATAACAAACATTCTCACCAAGCCTCTGTCTAGAGTGAAGTATGAGTACTTCTAAGACAATCTTGGCGTGATGCAGAATGTCCACCCTCATTAAAAGGGAGGTGTGATGTTTCTCCTCTAGCAGGCTCTCCCTCTGGCCAAGGGTTTGCAAGAACAATCATGTGAAGTGACCGAGGGAGTAAAATGTAGCCTGGTACAAGTCTTGCATACGCCATGTGAATTGGCTAGGTGTGAATGGGACTTGTAGCGTGGTCTTAGGACCATGGCGTAGCCTTGGGGCTATGGTAGTAGTCTTGCCTAGTGGATGGGTGTGAATGGGACTACTAGGAGAGGAGAAACAACATAGCGTAGTCGTGGAGACTATGGTGGTAGTCTTGTATTATTGGATGCTCATAGCGTAATCGTAGAGAGTATGGCGGTAGTCTTGTACTATTGGATGCTCATAGCATAGTCGTAGAGACTATGGCAGTAGCCTTGTACTATTGGATGCTCATAGCATAGTCATAGAGACTATGGTAGTAGCTTCGTGCTACTAGATTCATAGTCGTGGAGACTTTGGTGGTAGCTTTGCTACTAGATTCATAGTCGTGAGACTATGGTGGTGGTCTTCGGACTACTAGATTCGTAGTCGTGAGAATATGGTAGTAGTCTTGTACTACTAGATGACGTAGTCGTGAGACTATGGTAGTAGCCTTGGGGCTACTAGATGCTTGCAGCGTAGTCGTAAGATTATGGTGGTAGTCTTGGGACTACTAGAAGAAAACATCTTGGAAGAATACCTCCCTAGCTAAGAGGGAGTGTTGATATTTTGGTAGCAACGAGAGATATTCCCTCCTGTACAACCTTTCTTAGAGAAGAAGAAGATTCCAAAAGTCAAAGGATGATCATTGAACAGTTGAAGAACACCCCGGAAGAAAAGTCGGCCCACATGAAAAGAATAAAGCTGAAATAGAATTTCCAAGAAGAGAAGTCGGCCCACAGGAAAAGATAAAGGGGACATAGAACTTCCCAAAAGAGAAGTCAGCCCCAACTTAAGTGACTTGTAGACTATAAATAAGGTGACGCCTTGCTCATTTGTTACTCACTCACTCAGCTATCTCACTCAAGAAGAAGGCACAAGTACAAGGCAATGAGAAGACACAGCTACTACAATAACTAGGGTTGTCTTGGTTATTCTTGGTGGTTTCTCTTGTGCGCTATCTCTGGGAAGAGGTGCGCTAGTTTTGTATCAAGGTTTTTTCATTATCAGTTTGTTCTTGTGAAGAAGAGCTTGTTCATGGTTTGATTGTATTATCAAAAAGAATCTATATAAGAAAGGTTCGCTGGGTTTCTCCTCGGGTTTGGAGTTTTCTCAAGATAACTCGTGTGTCTTCTTGTGCTTGTTTATGCTGCTGATATTTTCAGTATATGGTATATGTAAAAGAAGATCTAAATACACTGGTAAATCTATTGCTTTATAAAGTTAAGAAAATCTAACAATTATGTACGTACTTATCTGTGTTCTGTATGTGAAATTTATAAATGAAATTGGTACGAATTCTTGTGAAGATATGTGATGGAATCCAATTCACAAGTCGGGATATAAATTTTGCTTGGGTTTCCCTTATTCTTTTGGCATAAGCATTGTTTTGTACTGCAAATTTTATATAATGTTAATTCCGCAATTGTTTTTCATGTGAAAATATGTTACATCCCTGTGAAGACCAACTCCATTCACTGTGCTGGGAAATCTGATTTGCAATGAAGGAAGAAATTTTGATGGAGTGCTCTGACAACTGAAGGAGGCAGGTCTGGGTGTGCTACAGCATGCACCATCAAGTTCTACAAAATAAACATGTTGAAAAGAGCAAATCATCTTTTGATTAATGATTTCT
This sequence comes from Picea sitchensis, assembly GCA_010110895.2. NCBI lineage: Eukaryota > Viridiplantae > Streptophyta > Pinopsida > Pinales > Pinaceae > Picea > Picea sitchensis. Next base: position 36,812 of record SNQJ01S0121929.1, on the reverse strand, counting down.
CATATATGTGATATATTTCTATTGGATAATTGCACAAATAAACAATTAACTTTTAGTGATGCATTACATTAACAGAAAGGTTAACATAAAGCATTGTTAGCTATACATTAACTCATTGTACTATTAACAAAAAAATTATTTCCCTAATTAAATGGAGAATGTTGTGTTTCTCTTTCATAGATGAGGATGATATGTTTATCCTGATTTCTAGTTCTAATGACTTCTTATCACAAACAAAGTAGGACACTATAGTTACAATTTAATATAGAAATGACAATAATAACATGAAAATGAGATGAATTATAAAAAATACTTAGTGTATCCAGCTAAGGGTTGTGCCTCTTTGACAAATGTTGCAGTGAGGTAATGATGCTTCATTTTGCTCTTCTCCTTGTCTCTATCTCTCTCAATGCAAGAATATTGTACTTTAGAATCTAGAATCTCATAATGCCTTCTCTTATCTTAGAAGTATAACACAAGATATGCCAAATTTGGATGTCTCAATCCCACCTGTACACACTTTTCATGTCAAGTTCTAATCTTGATGCCTTTGCTATAGAAGAAAATGGGAGTTTTTCATGAGCTACAAATTTGTGATTTCTACACATAAAAGCACGATTTTTTCAATATTCTAATATCACAACTCCTTACCTTTACATCCCAAGGATATTATATAATATACCTATTTTAGCTGTAATGATATGATCTACACCGTTGGTAGGTTAGATTGTCTTAGGATCTTTAGTGGAACTAGACCACAGCAAAAAACTTACTGTTGCGGTTTCTCCTAATTTTTCATATTCCTAATGGTGTAGAAGAATGATGGATGGGAATGATGATTATGAATTATATTTCTGATATCTGTCGTACATGAGACAAAATAAAATGATGCAATTTGTGAGATTAATCTAATGTGTGAATGATCTCTTTCTGAACCTAATGATAAACCAAGGAAATCTAAGCTGACAGTATATGAGTGCATGCATGGTTGACCAACATATCTTTCAATCTTCTAATTTTGGTAGACGTTTGGTGACTTGATTGACTTTGGCAGACTGGTAGCAAGCCACTAAATTCACCATTACTGGCAAAGGGAGCTAGTTCACCATGGATTTCCTACAAAACAATAAATAATAACCATTTTGCAAGGGTCTTCAAATATAGAGGAACAAAATACTTTTAAAGACAAGAAGTCATTATGCAAAAGAGAGTAAAATAAAACCATAATAATGCGAGAAGTAAATTTTTCTTGGTCAAAACTGACAAATCTGATGGAGATTTTGAGAAAAGTTCTTCTTAGTACCATACACCCTCACAAACACATACACAGGCCAACAAGTAATGACAAGAATAACTTGTCCTCAAACATCAACACCAACAGGTATGGAAAATGTTTCCATTCAAAACAGTAAACATTACAATAAGAATTGTTCTTATAGAGTGTAGGTAGTTGCAAATGGTAATAATGCTTTACAATCTTGATCATACTGAAATACACATGCCTAGATGTCAAAGATGAACAATGCCCTCCATACAGTGATGAACAATTCCCTCCATTCAAAACAGTAAGCATTACAATAAGAATGGTTATTATAGAGTCTAGGTAGTTGCAAATGGTAATAAAGCTTTGCAATCTTGATCATATTGAAATACACATGCCTAGATGTAAAAGATGAACAATGCCCTCAATACAGTAATGGGCTGATAATGATGAATTGTTGAGAAACTATTGAAATGCCCCCAAAAGTCATGAAGCATGAAGAACCATCAAGTTTGAAATTTTGAAATGACTGATATAAGATAACCCATATGTTAAACCTCATGGACATCTTCATAAACGTAGAAAATTGAGCAAATTGATGCAGGGGATCCACCATGCATGTTGCCTTGGGCTTGTCACAAAAGTTAACCTTAACATGATACTTAAGAACTAAATGTAGTACCAATTATTTGAATGTATTAACATAAAACGTATGTCAGCTGCAACTATAGAGAAATAGATAAAGAAGACGAATAAATAAGGAAAGAAGGAAATGAAGTCATAACTACTGGCATGTCCAGCACTGTAAATAAGAGGTATGATGGGGAGATGTTTCCTTAGAGACCAGTTTACCCCACATGTTGAGGGGTTATAATATAGGTATATCCCATTTTTAATGTCCATGCATATGGTGTTGGTTTTCGTCATTTCCAATCTGTTTTCTAATATGTATAATGAAATCAATGCCAAACAAAGAAGCCAAAGAACAAATTCCCACATTACATGTGGAATGTCTGAACACTATATGCCTAAAGATGGAACATCAATAATTCAGAGAGCTAGTAGCCGCAACGCAGAGATGATGTTGAAGCCCAGAAATGTCTGATATGAACAATGTGGTCCGAAATTTGAATTATAAATTTGTCATATTTGAAGCACCCTTAATAAATAGAGTGCAACCTTTGATTCAGACCTCTCTAATCGCACTAATCGTTCCAAATGTGGAATTGCCCCAGCTGCTACTATTGTGGGACGGTTCTCAGCATTCATACCTAGGTTGTAAAGGATTGCAAGGGAAGCTTCTTGGGCCCTTTCACTACCTTCACCTAGTAAATTAACGAGTGGAAATATGGCACCTCTGTTAGCAATTGCTACAGCATAATCCACAACACCTTGAGACACAATATTGTGTAGCTCTACAACAGCTTTTTCCCTTGTAGTTGGAGAAGACATAACTCCAACCCCCTCAATCAGTTTTGGAATGGTATCATGTAAAGTTACTTCCAAATAAATAGGAAAGTTCAGATCTGATGCCATACCAACCAAACCTAATTTCAGAAGGCAAGCGGCAACCCAGTCTTTCACATTGAGAGGAATGTTAGATTTGAGAATACCACGTAGTACATGGACAAAGTGTACACATTCTATGGAATTACAAATGCTCTCAAAACCAAGAAGTTTAACTAATAATCGAGAAGCTGCACCAATGGCTGACCATATTTCTTCCTTTTCTGCAGAAACGTATTCTAATTCTTCATTGCTCAACTCATCTGCCAGGTAATTAAACAAATTGTAAGCCGGGAAGTAGAAAGTTAAACTTGAAATATTAAAATATGTTACAATTACAACAGATTAAAATTCCAAACAGATACATGGTACACAACATAACCAAGCATTAATAACAACAGCAAAATTCTGGCTGAGAATAATACTATACACCATTCTTGTCATCCAATAAAATTAGGATTTCAGACATAATCAAGTACAAGTTACAACCCAAAGCTAGCCATAAAAACAAAATAAGTAGCAGTGTAAACCTACAAATTATTGGAAGTAGGAACTACTTGACAATAAAATATGGTTGAAAATTTCATGTAGTAACGTTTTAATAGAGCTCAGAAATATTTTCCAACAGATATCAGTTATTGCTTTTAGGAATGGGCAGCCAGTTGGAACTTGGAAGTAGTTACATTAATTCACACAAAGTAAGTGGTCATGACTGGGGTGCCCCTCATGGAAGCCTGAGGCTGCATGCACTCTAGGTTCCTTAGTCATGTGTCCACATTTACTGTTTGTCCTTTCACTTGGCTGACTCGTGGCAGCCCTAATTGGCCATGCTTTCCCACGCATAAGATTCTCTTAAGCCCACAACGGCTCAAGTAGGACCCAATCCTACCATTGTTTCTGTTGTTTATGCTGGTAATTCTCAGATTGGTACTGGCAAAGCATCCTAGAAAGTTAGTTCCAACTTCCAAGGGTTTTCATGAGGTAATGACTCTCCCAACTCTGATGAAATTCTGGTTGAAATTTCTGTGCCTGAGTATGAAGATATTTGTTCACAATATGCACAAAACACACTGCTTCGCTGTTTTATAGGCGGTATTCCTCCTAAAGCCATCATTAAGGCCTGGAAGAAGGAATCTTGAGGGCCTCATGATTAGTGGTGCCAAAGCAATTGCAAGCTAACTAAAAGGATTTTTCCCTTGTTTTCTTTCCTAATCAGGCTGCATGCAAAACCATTATCTCTTGACTCTTGAGGAACCTTGGCTCTGCAGAAATACTTTAGTTGTAAATTCTGCACTGTAAAAAGTGCAGATCTCTACAATCTTGCTTGGGTTGAATACCTGGGCCTTTCCATGCAATACTGACCTTTCCTATAGAGAATTACAAAACTTCTAGGCTCTGGGTGTGTTTATTTGTGATGAAGTAAAAAGGTTCTATAACCCTCTACTTTAGAAGAGGGTGTCTTTAGGTTGACCTGTCTAAAGACATCAAGAATTGTGTGCTTAGCCCGGTTGGTAGTAAATGTAGTGTGTGGAGTTTGCACTACATCTCTGCTTAGGGTATTGTTGCATGCAGCACTAATTGTGCATTCGCCATATACAAGCCACCTGCATATGTCATCAAGGTCCTTCCATCCATCTTAGAGATGGCTCACTTCTGCTAGAGTATTTGCATTTGAGTTACTTTGCCATAGTCTGGATGAAAGATTGTGGTATGTCCATTTGATGTCTAGTGCTATGATAGGGTTCCCCTTCGTCCTTCCCCTTTTTCCTTGGCCCTCCATCGCATGTTTGGCCTTGCTAGAACTTTTGGGTTTCTCATTTGTGACATCTTCCAGGTCACTAGATCAATCTTGGACTCTGTGCCTTTGGTTTGGTCCCTAATTCGTTGGAAGTGCCTCAATTTCAGCCCCAACATCCCCAAATTCGTTTGTGCAATTTTCAGGGATCTACTTGGTCAAACCTTCAACTACCTTCCTTGGTCATGGTGCATGCTATGAGCCACGGGTTTTGTATGCTCTACCAAATATGTTGCCAAGGCCCGTGGACCTAAGGTTGTGTTTTCTCGATCTTACCTGCAGTACGACCCTCAAACTAATGGGTCCTTAGTGAAAAGCCACGGTTCTGTTCCAACAAAAAAGTACAAATTGCCTAACAACTAGGGTAATGTCTAGTGATGCCCTTAGGTTGTTACAAATTCATTTTAAGTCACTCTTTTCCTCCTTGTTAGGGGTCTCTTTTCTCATTCTCTTAGACGCCAAAACTCTTTCACATTGATGCCAAACTTGTGATCTACTCCTCTCACCTCCTCCTCTAACACTCTTGCACTACTTGGATTTGTTGTCTAAGGTCAGGCCCCCCTTACAAATAAACCACCAATTCAACCCTTTACCAACTGGAGGCTTCCTCCACAAGTTTCTCCTCTTCAAAGGCTTGATCTTTCCTTGTTGGATCAATTGGTTGCTTCTAGGGTGTTCTTGGCTCCATCCTATATCGCAACTTGGTCAATTAACATCACCACTTCAAGGAATGTTCCAACACAGTGTGTGACTGAGGAAGGTACCTTCTTACTGAGGGCACTAGGGGTCATCATACTAGCATTTATTGTCTATCTTTATATGTACGTTTGGTTGCATGTGTGGTTTCTTTGATTATATATTTGGGGATAGCTTCTAAGCCTATTTTGCACAAGGATACCAACACATTTAGGTACATTAAGAAGGGTTTCTCTCCTTCCTTGATCGCATATTGTGTGTTCCCTTAGCTCAAGTAGCTTTCTCCTTTGCTTAGTTAGTTTTATCTCAAAACCTAGATAAGAGCTTCGACTCCCTTAAGGTAAAAAATAAACCCTAGGGCTTATCCCGATTTACTTGATCATGATAGTGAATTGGGTTAATTGATTTAATGCATATTTTTTTCTGTGTGCATTGGGTCAAGGCTTAGATACCCTACATTCTCCTTTCCCTTCAATCTCCTTTTTTTCATGCAAACTAGTTAATTAGCTCACATAGTGAATAGGGATAAACTAGATTTTACCTTCTCTTGCTCTAGCTTCATTGATAGTTAACTTCGTTTGTTGATCAAACCGTGATTCAACTCACCACATAATTAATTGACCTAAAACCCTAGATCACATAATTAACTCAAAACCCTAATCAATCTAGTGGCTTCCTTCCTCTTCTCTCTTCTCCCCCTCTTCCCTGGTTTTTCCAGTTTCTCCCTAGAATCAAGTGGCAATGCCACTTCCCTTATGAACTCCTACAACTTGCACCTTCTCCTCCTTGTGTAGCATGGTGCCTCACTCTAACCATAACCATACATTTTGGCAACTGCACTGGGGAGTTCCCTTCCACCCTTCCCCTTTCTCAAGAGAAGGGATTCCAATACCTTTTATCCTTCGTCATAGGAAAGATTCTCTCTCTTTTGTTTGTCCCTAGGTGGAAGAGTTTCTCTTTAACCTCCTCAACCTTTGCCAAAACTACTTCTCAAAGTAGTTTCCTCTCTTGGCATTTTCCTTTCAAAGATGGAAGCACTGCAAACAAGCGCAGTAGACGTCACTGGCAATATCGCTACCCATGTTAGCCCTAATGTTCAACAAACAACACACCTTTATGATGTTGAGCCTAAGTTTTCCCAAGGCCTCAACTTTTCACAAGGTCCATGTGTCTCCTACCCCGTCCAAACAGAGCTCAAAGCTAGGGAGAGCCCATCCTTGTGCTAACACATACAAACAGTCATCAACCTCGCAGGCTCACAAGGGGGAAGCACACAATTAAAACTTCCTCCATTGGGGCAAGCACTCCAATTTGCAATATCAACTAGCATGGTTTTTGGGTTTTATGAGTTTAGATGAAATGCAAGAATGCAATATGAAATGCAGCCTAACCAAGCTAGGAGAAGATTTACTAATTGCTTCCACTACAACAAGATCATACACCAAGTGAAGCCAGAATACTCCACCACTACACTCCGCAAATAGTCAACAAATGCATTAGTTTGTGGGATTGACCAATGCCATAATACACTTGCTGCAACAATGAAAGGTTAGCAATTACACAATACACTGGATACCTGAAACGCAACCAAAGAGAATAGTCCACAAGTAGCCAAACACACATTCAAAGAAAACTCCAACAATCACATATAGAGAAGATAGCTCACAACAATGTATAACACCAACAACCTTCAATTTCATCAATGCTAACACTTTGCTCTCCCAAGAAGATAACTTACAATAAGAGAGAAAAGACCCTTTCTTTTTACAAGAGAACTGTATTCATAGCTCAACTTGGTGACTCTTCGCCTTTCGGCTTCCCTAACTACTCATCTCCCTACTATAGCATCAATTGCCACCACATATGCATTGATGACTTGTTTCGCCTTTTCCCTATCCTACTTGCAGACATCAATCCCCTTTACCTCCTCTAGATTCTTCAAAAAACAATATTTTCTTACTTGTACGCGCCCTAACATCTATGCAGGCATGTATATGTGTGTTGCTCTAAATAAAGTCACGTACATGTCAATTTTTCTTAAAAATATATAATTTTGCATAATTACGCGTTGGGTTATGGGTTTGTTAGTTTCCTAACTCCCTTTTACCCATACACAATTGTCTGCAACCACTCCAACCACTTGGAGATGGTATAAATTGAGCATGAACTAGGAGAAGAGAATCAATCCTTGAAGAAAAGTTATGCTGGCTATTTCTCGCCTTGTCTGCAAGCCCTTATATTCTAGCTCTCGTTTTTGTCCTTAGACCTGGAAACCCTCGTTTCCAACCTTTTCCGAGCTTCCATTATCTAACCAAGAAGTCTCCCTTAATCTTCTTTGTGTCTCTCTAAGCATTGGAGTCAGAGATTCATCATATATTCAGTAACCTAGGTAGAGGGACCTAGATTCCGTTTGAGGAGCAGTGTCGCAGCAAGTGCAGGTGATAACTACCCCAAAATCTGTTGTTAATCAATAAAGATACTCTTTCCTTCAAAATTCTTGTACTCTTTGTATATGTTCAACATGTTTGAATATCTCTTTACTTAGAATACTAGTTGCTGCAATTATTTCTGTTTTGACCAAATTCATAGAAGTTAGTTATGAGATAATTGTTGTTCTTTGTAATCTTGCACTTGAAAGTTTTGCAGGTTGACAAAGGAGGATTTTGGAAGGAACACAAAAGCTTTTGAACCTTGGGATCTTCATCAACTGTCAGATGCCAAGTAAGTCTTCCTTCCTTCATTATCAGTAGTTAGTTATTTGATCAAGTTAGTTACAGATTTATGTTTTCCTTCTTTGGAAATTGTTTGATCTTTAAACGGTTAGTGATATGTTGTGGCTTTGACCCATAGCCGTAGGGATTTTTCCCATAACAGAACTGGCGACCATACTCGAGATGGTCTCCTTTTTGGGTTATTATAGGGTGCTTGCATTACTTTTCTTTCGTTTTCTTGATTGCTTTCTGCTTTTACTATTGAGTTTAATCTTTCAGATATTTGACCTTTAGTTATAGTCCTTGAGTCCAGTCTTTTTCTTTCCTTTCTTGAAATTTTGGGTGTTGTACGCGTTGTTCTTCAATAACAGAAGCGTACATACGTGGGTTGTAATAGGGAAGGGCGCATACATACACTCCTTTCCTTGGTGACAGCGTACATTTCCTGTTAAGAGGAATTTTTTCCTTTTTGCTTGGTCAAGGACTTGTCTTGGTCTTTGAGGGTCCTCCTGGGCTCTCTTGGTTTCTGTCTGTGTCCTTAGCAGTCTCAGAAGTCAGTCTTGGTTTATAAAACTAAAAGAAAAACAAGGTTATTTGATGCTTCTATGGTTGTGAATGTTGTTGATTGCAACTTCACGAGACATCCTCCAAATCGTTCTCCTCTGGACTGAGTTGAGACATCTGTGTGAGGAAGCCCAAGTGTTGGGTGTGCCCATGTGATGGGTGTGTGTCATGCTCTGGACTGAGTTGTGATGATGTGTGGTCTCTTGCTTTGTACTCCTCTAGACTGAGTTGAGTCAGCTTGAGATGGTCTCCTGCCTTGTACTCCTGTGGACTTAGTTGAGTCGGCTTGAGATGGTACTACTGTGGACTCAGTTGAGTGATCTATTGAGTAGGACCTCCCTGTTGCTGAGCACGAGTGGACATGTCCCTAGTGGTTGAGCACTAGTGGACGTGTAAGATCCTAGCTATATTGTCTGAGAGTAAGATTTACTTGTAACCCTAATTTGCAATGTAAAGGGTACAAGTCGACCCCACCATATGTAAGATAATTAATATTGTGTAATGATTAATTATATCATTGAGTTATTGATAATTAATTATATCATTGTGCCAATATACACACCTTTTGTTGTGTCATTTGTTGTATAAATAAGGTGAATCCCCATTGAGGATTACACACTCTCACTTGTCATTTGGAAATTTCAGCAAGTGCATGTACGATTGATGTGCGCATCTTTCTAGGGCGCAAGTTTCTAGATTTTGGTAAGCACCCTCTTGTGTGCTAGGTCTATGGTGTGGGGGATCTTCTCTTGAGAATATAACAAAGGATTGTTGGGTTTTTGGCATGTTTGAGAAGGGTTTTCCCAGGATACTTCTTGTGTTCTTGTGCATGGTTATTCTTCTTGTGATCTTGGTTATTGCAACACTTGTATATGGGGTTGTTGCATTTGTTTATGGTTCAAGTACATGCTAAATAAAATAAACCTCATACTTGAGCCCAACATAGAGAAAATTCAACATGGAATCTGAGACGAACAAAGTTTGCTCACACAAGAATAATCCAAAATACTTGGAATATAACAAGGTAATCCATATAGGACTGTAAATAATATATGAATAGATAAGATATAATATAAGATATAATGAGATGATTACAATTGAGAAATGAGGGCCTGCTTATATACCCACGCAGGGGTGCCCTTTACCAATAGTCATGTCCTTTGAGACATGACCTTTCATTATTAATAATT
>SNQJ01S0121929.1:8280-27079 GCA_010110895.2 Picea sitchensis | reverse complement strand
TGTATATATGCACCCTATAGAAGGCTAAGGCGCATACAAAAGCTCATATACACTCCCTACAGTGGAGAAAGGGGCATATACCTCCTAAAAAGTGATTTTTTTGGTTGTTTTTTCAACCTTTTTAAGACCTATTTTGGCTTTTTGGGGGGTCTGTTTTGGGGAGTTGGTTCCTGAAACTTCTTGTAGGCTATAGATAGTTGGTAAGGCCTTAAATTTTAAAAGAAAAAATATATTTTTTATCCTTCTTTGGCTCCTTTTGATTTCTTGGATTGCATAACTATAAGACTAGTTTTGGTCTCAGGGTCTCGGTTTCGTGGTCACTGTTGCGGTCGTCTTTGAAACTTGAGTTTGTATTTGAGTTCAACACTTTTCTTTTGTGCTTTCCTTTGATTTTTCAAAGCATAAAAACAAAAAATTTCTTTCTTTTAGCATCTTTTGTTTAGATTTTGCTTTATTAGAAAGGAGAAGAAAACGAAAAAACCTAGTTTGTTGCTAGTTAGATCTTTTTCTTTCTTTGCATTGTTTTACATTCATATTTGAAAAAGAAAAAGATATTAGCATAGGGTTTTGTTTCCTTCTCATCTTGAAAGCATTTCAAAGGAAAAAGATCAGAGAACATCCTTTTGTTTGCTTCTTTTGCTTTTCTTAAAAAGTTGCATTATGCATTTTGCATCAGAAAGAGAAAAGATTGCATTTCAAAGTTTGAAAGATTGTTCAGGATTGAAACTCTTTTTTATTTTAGAATTAGTGTAAAGTTTTCTTTGTCAATGTTCTTATAAGTTTCATTTTGCAAGAGTCTCAAACAACATCAGTTGCGCTTCCATACCCTTTGAGTAAAGAGAAGACACTAAAAATGAACGCTAAATTTAAAATTTACTAGACTTTGTTTCTAGGGTTCATCAACAAGTTTAGGTTTAGGGCCTTGGATTAGGATTGGAGAGGTAACTCTCCAAGGCCGTTGAACAACCATAAGAGTTTAAGTTAGGGAGAGAGAACACAGGAGTTAAACATGAGGTCACGTAAGGAAGAGTTGAGGAGATAACCCCTCTGGAACTTACCTCCCTAAGATGCGACGCTTTCGGAGCTTCGAGCTTTGCTACCCTGCCCATACGTTTGGTCTTGACTGTCAACTACACCCCTCAAACCTGATTGCGAGTCGATATCCATAGTTTCTCTTCCTAGGTATCTCAGAGGTGACTGCGGGGGTTTCCAATGGTACCTGAGCCAGACATCGTATTGCGCTATTAGTACCCATCGAGGGTGCCCTGCGAAGTGAGGGTTACTTGCACAAGGTAGGGCTCGTAAGTGGGGTCAGGGTAACTGCTTCTCACTCCTTTGTTCATTGGTCTCGGGACTTGATCAACCCGTGCCGATTTTCGGAAGGTCCCTCTCCACTTTTTGATTGCTTTCAACTCAAGACCTTATCCACCTAGGCTAAAGTTTTGGAGAAGTTGTTTATTTGCGATGTTTATCTTAGGACTTTTCAGTGAAGTGTTGCTTTGTATAGTTGGCCTTACGTTGTGTCTATATCACTGCTTTTGGATTGTTGATTCAAGGTGGTCGACCAATCGCTCCAATGGTCGGGAAGGACCCTTGGTCTTTCTCTTGAAAGAGTGGAGTCGCCTCCTAGAAGGTGTAGGTTTTTATACCACTAGTTTGCCAAAGTTAGTGTGTGAGACTTTTTTGGATGTGAACAATCCCACGAGGGACGAACCCATGCATAAGAACGTCGTGGCTAAATTTCTTRAGGATACCAACCAAGGGACTCCCTCCCARGGGGATTCTATACCTATTGTTCCCTCGCCTCATGAACAACAAACCCCTTAAAGATGGGAGGATACACTGCTCTGATACCACTGTAATATCYTGGGTAAAAAAAAWTTGTTTCTTGGTTTACTATGAGGACATTACCTCCATCGTGMAGAWATTTAAATGACAAAATCAACAAGCTAATGTTCTATCATACACTTACCTAGAGATAACTGTCTTGTATGAACTCTGAAATGTCTAAAACYMGCATTCAGAAATTACCATATGCAGAAATACACATTGCTAAGCAATTTAGTAGCGAAATAAACACAATGAACAACATTCAATCAACCATGAATAACCCAGATAAATAAATAAAGAAAGAAAGAAAGAAAAAAAGAAGAAKAATTTTTKAGATCGAATGAGCTAGGYGCTAGGGTTAGGGTTGCTTMTGCCCTGGTGCACCACGCCGCCCCCGCAGGGGCACAATGATTYCGAGCGAGGGAAGGCCGAGAGGCCCCTCCTATAGTGACGCAACGACACAAGGAAACAACARAGGAGGCTCCAAAYKCCCAACCTTCGAGYCTCCCCCAGATCTTAGATCACAGCTCATTTTCGAGGGCACATTCAAAGATTGAGAGATGSACATTGACTCAGGGAAAGCACCAGCTGCGGCAAGCACGACTCGACCATGGATACCGAGGAAATGCATCCCCCAAGCACCGCAAGCCCCGAAATACATCGTAAGCACACACCGGATTGAGGAAGAGAAGCAATACATGAGAGACTACGCTTTAGTCGGTAAATTTCTAGGGCTCTGGCCCTCGGAAAAGGAACTGGTAAAATGGATATATCAATGGTGGAAGCCCAAAGGCCACTTYGATCTGCAGCTGGGTTCCAAGGGATTTTTCACCATAATCCTACACAACCTAGAGGAYAGAAATYGTATCTTCGACGACRGTCTATATTTCTTTAACTCGACGAGTGTCTTCCTAAGATTTTGGACAGAAAAATTTAGCCCTCAATTGGAGGACTTTGCACACGCCCCAGTCTGGTTACRGATCTATTCCTTGCCRCAGGAGTTCTGGCTGGAAGAGGTCCTGGCGAGCATAGGAAATACCATCGGAGTGTATGTCAAATCTTCGGAAGCCACAAASCAACRAAGATACACCTCCTACGCGCGCATATGTGTCTATTTGAACATTGCAAAGCCGCTACCAGGATCCATTGCTYTGGAATACCAGGATGAGGACTAGAYGCAAACCATTGACTATGAGCACATTCCRKTCAGATCCCGAAAATGCCATGAGCATGGGCACCTCTTCAGGGACTGTCCCCTCAACACTCCAAGCAAAGAGGGAAACCCAGAAGCAAACAAAGACAAAGAGGGTTTCATCCYGACGACAGGCAAGCGTAGACAAGAAGGCAGGCGACCAACAACCCATCCCMTTAAGGAGCCGACTAYGAGCAACAAATTTGAGATTYKGCAACAACAASYAGAGGGCATGGACGCCTCACAAGCCCCATCCACAGAGAAAATACCTCAAAATCCAGCGAAAGGGAAACCACARGAAGCCCTAGGTCAAACCCAAATCATTCCTCCAACCAGCTCCACCRCTGCAACYCTRGACCCCTCARAGACAGAAGATGGGGATGCRGAAATGGAACTCGATGAGAAAGACCTAGCAAGCGTAGASCTGGAGCATCTGGAACATGCCTACAGACACYACAAACTTTATACCATCCCCCCAGATCAACTGAGAAAAGTGCACAAGATCTTCCTCAACTCCTCAGCCGGCTCCACCWCCAGATCCAGTGCAGGCTTAGGAATCCAAGGAAACACGCAGAAAGAACAAYGCAAATCTCAGAAAGATGAAAAGAAAAGAGGGAGAAAATCCACCAGCAAGCTCATCCAGGATATAGGACACTTCATGGTTAACTCAGGTCAGATACACCTCATATCTGANAAAGAACAACGTAAATCTTAGAAAGATGAAAAAAAAAGAGGGAGGAAATCCACCAACAAGCTCATCCAGGATATAAGACACGTCATGGTTAACTCAGGTCAGATACATCTAATATCTGACAGTTTCCCACCCCTTCCCCCCCCCTTCCTCATCATGAAGATCATCTCCTGGAATATAAGGGGACTCAACGGTCGTAGTAAACAGAGGTTACTACGAGATATGATCATTGCAGAAAAACCAGACATAATGATGCTCCAAGAAACAAAATGCACCATGGAAGAGATGGACAAGATCCTCCCCAGTTGYTGGAAGCAAGGGCRAGGTATCTATRCGACGGCCATGGGTGCARCAGGTGGGTTGGATCTCTTTTGGAACCCAAGCTCRGTCACTTTGGACAACTTCTTCACAACCAAATGGTCCATCTCGRCAACCTACCAAGCCAGGCTATCTAACCAATGTCTATGGACCAGCCAACTCAAGGGACAAACAGGCCTTTCTACGAARCYTGGAGCATCAGGCCACTTCAACCGAGGGGAACARATRGATCCTRGGAGGGGATTTTAACATGATTTGTAACCTGGATGAAAAGAGAGGAGGAACRCGTCGTCTTGAAGCARAGTCAGGGGACTTTCAGCGCCTAATCGACAACTTAGGCCTTGTTGACACAGACACCTCCAATGGCACCTTCACCTGGACAAATCAMAAAACTGGCTCTCACCAGATAGCCTGTCGGCTAGATCGTTTCCTTCTCTCGGATTCGCTCATGCTGTGGAGGGTACAACTTTGGAAGCTAGCATCCTCGACTTCCATGGGTCAGATCATTGGCCTATCCAACTTTGGCTGGACATCCCGGCAACTCCAGGGCGAAAACCCTTCAGACTGGAGCAGTTCTGGCTCAATCACCCGGACTTCCAGCAGAACGCTCACGCCTGGTGGAGGGAGGTGGCTGTGTCAAATGGCTCCAAGATGTACAGGTTTTAGCAGAAACTCAAGAACTTCAAACAGAAACTCAAAACCTGGAACAAACAAACTTTTGGCAACATCTTTGAGGCCCAAAGACATCTAACTGAACAAATGAGTACCGTTCAAAGCCAAATCCGGGATAAGGGCTTATTTGAGGACCTCAAGTCACAGGAAGAGGCAATAAGTCAAAAGCTAGAGGAAAGAAAGGCCCAAGAAGAGATCTTATGGAGACAAAAGTCTCGCATCCAATGGCTCAAAGAGGGTGATAGAAACACCAAGTTCTTTCATAGATCTACCATCCAAAGAAGACGCCAATCGTATCATTCAGCTTATCTCAGAAAATGGGCAAACCCTGCACACCCATGAGGAGCTGGAAGAAGAGCTGGTCACCTATTATTAAAACCTTTTGACGGAGCCTCAGAAGGACAAAACTCAAGCAATCGCCCAGATCACGCAGCACATACCCTCCCTAATCTCAGAGGAACAGAACGCGGCCCTGGCACGGCCCATCACGCTAGAAGAAGTTGATCAGGCACTCCAGGACACCCCCAAGGGCAAATCCCCGGGGCCAGATGGCTTCACTTCAGATTTCTTCCATCACTACTGGCCAATGCTCATAGAGGAAGTTTGGGAGATCATTGAAGACTCCAGACTTTCAGGTCAAGTCCTCTCGAGCCTCAACGCCACTTTCCTTACCCTCATTCCCAAAGAAGAGCATGTGAGCCACCCCGAGCAGTTTCGACCGATCGCCCTCTGCAACGTCATCTACAAGCTCCTAACCAAGGTGATAGCAAGGCGACTCAAGCCTATCCTCCCCTTCATCATCTCGCCAGAACAATCAGGGTATGCGGAGGGAAGACATATCTTGGACATCGTCATCCTCGCTCATGAAGTTATCCACTCTCTTTAGAAGACCCGTACTCCAGGTATGCTCTTAAAATTGGACCTCTCCAAAGCTTTTGATAAGTTAAGTTGGGACTATATGCATGCGATGCTTTTCACCTTTGGTTTCGACCCCTCCTGGGTAGACTGGATCCTGAACCTCACCTCCTCGGCTTTCTTCTCAATCCTTGTCAATGGAGTTCCTTCTCGCCCTTTCTCCCCCACCAGAGGAATCAGGCAGGGGGATCCTCTTTCCCTGTTCCTCTTCATTATCTTGGCAGAAGGTCTCAGTCGCTCCATTCAGGCTGCGGTAGCAAATAGGACGATAAAAGGGTTGCCCCTGCATGGCATCAACCCTTCGATCTCTTACAGTCAATTTGTGGATGACACTCTGATGATGGGTTCCCCCATAGTCCACGAGGCCCATACTTTCCTGTCCATCATCCAAACCTTTTGTGAGGCTTCCAGGATGGACATCAACAAGAATGAATCCCAGATCTTCTTTTTCAACACCCCCTTGCCGATTCAACTCCACATCTCAGAAATCCTGGGTTTCACTCGAAGCTCCCTTCCGTCCAAGTATCTCGGCATCCCCCTCTTGGATAGAGCCCTCAAAAACAGCTCGTGGGAGAGCCTCCTCACTTCCTTTTTGAAAATACTTTCCTCCTGGACCTATCAAGCTCTCAACCTCCCTAGTCGCCTCATCCTTCTCAAATCAGTTTTGCAAGTCTATACCTTCTCAACCCTTGCGGCCCCTAACTTCATCCTCAACGCTATCAAAGCCTTGCAAAGAAACTTTCTCTGGCAGGGGCTCAAAGCAGGGAAGAAATTTTCTTTGATAAGCTGGGAAAAGCTTTGCAGACCCAAGATACAAGGGGGTTTGGGAATCAGAGACTCCTCAATTTTGAATAAAGTACTCAGTGCCAAGATCTGGTGGAGATGGCTGAAGAGACCTCAGGACCTCTGGGCCAAGATTTGGCGAAGAAAGTATACTCCCAACACAACAGAAAGAAGCCTCATTCGCTGGAACGAAGATACCCCAGGTTCCCTAATATGGACAACTGCCAGGCAAAATCGACACCTTGTAGTCAATCACACTTTCTGGGAAATCCGGAATGGTCAAACTGCCCTCTTCTAGAACGATTCATGGCAATAGTTACCTGTTTTAGCGCAAGAAGAATGGGTCGTTACCTTCTGCACCTCAGCTACTCAAGCAGGACTGACAAAAGTGGAAGATTACTGGAGGGACAACCCCACGAATGCCACCTGGAGATGCTGGAAGTCCAATAAAGAAGACCTACACGTCGAAGCACAAGTGGACCTTCATCCCTGCCACAACATGATCAACGCATGGAAAATTCCCATCATGCAAGGTGAGGACATCCTGCACTGGGGACGCTAACCAAGGGGCACTTTTAACATCCAAGAGGGCTACGCCATAAAGGCCAATCTCAATCCCCCTCCCCCGAGGAAAGTCTAGTGAAAAATCTGGTCTCTGAAACACTGGCTAAAAATCAACATCTTCCTTTGGTTGGTGGCACATGGAAGCATTCTCACCTGGGATAATCTAACTAAAAGGGGATTTACAGGACCGTCCATTTTCCCTCTATGCTTAGCAGAGGAAGAAACCATGAATCAACTTCTTAACACCTACCCCTTCAGCACCAAAGTTTGTGATCATTGCGCGACCATCATGCGCACTTCAGATCGTAAGAGGGACAATATAAGCAACACTATCGAAGAATGGAGAGATGTGGCTTTTCAGTCACCGGTCCTAAATCGCACCTGGCAGTTGCTCCCCGGTTTTATCCTTTGGCAACTCTGGAAGGAAAGAAATCGACGGATCTTCAAGAATGCCCAGAGCAATTGGCATCACGGATGGACCCAGATCTATCACAACATAACGAAAACAATCAGCTTGTAGAAGTGGTCTGAGGCAGACTTAACTTGCCCCACCCAAGAACAAAGCATCATGACTCCAGTGGACTTTATCAAGGTAAAATTTGATGGAGCATCCAAAGGGAACCTGGGAGCGGCAGGATTTGGTGTGGTTTTTTGAAACCATCAAGGGAACATCCTTCTCATCACCGCAGGCAATTTAGGCCACACCACAAACAATGCAGCAGAACTATGGGGGCTAACAAGAGGGTTACAACTAGCCACAGAACACAACTACAACAAACTCATAGTGGAAGGAGACTCTCAAGTCATTCTCAACCTCTTTCGGAAAGTCCTGAACAATGCAGATCCAGAGCAAATTTCGCCCTGCTGGCGACTTTCTCACGATCTAAGGACAATTGCAACTCTTCTTCATTCCAGTCAGGCTTTCATCCCCTCCCATGTGAAGAGAAAAGCGAATCAGATTGCGAACGATCCAGCCAACATTGGAGCAGAAAGGGATGGACCGGATCTTCTGTGCCAGGCCCCTACACACCAAATGCACCCTATCTTTCAGAGATGCCAGACAAAATCTCTAGCAATCGACAACTCCTCGGATGGGGTGATAGTGGGAACCACGTGTCTAGAGGAGCAGCCAGGAGAGAGCCACTGTGGCGTCAACCACGTGACAGACGCATGCCTCCCCCTCCCACCACCTTAATGCTATTAACTCGACCTTGCATGAGATAGGGCGCCATTAATCTTAGTGCGCCCTACTCTGCCTTGCCGTCCCCTTGATGGACCAGTGCCATTGTTATGCTTTTACTCTACGCGTGTGTTGGTTTCATGGAAGGAACTAGCTCCTCGATTATTATGACTTGCACCAGTTGTTCTAGATGCCTCATTCTCTTATGGTTGATTTCTCCAGAGCTCAGCCTCCCGCCCAGCAGCTCCTTTGCCTACTATTGTTCTCTCCTAGTTATTTCCGCCCTCATTGTGTCTCAAAGATGCCAAGGCAAAGAGGGAAGTCCAAACAAGGCTCGGCATGGCAGCTCAGCCGATCGCGTTTGGCCCTCCGCCCCCCGCCTACACCCTCCCACAGTTCCTCCTCGTCGCCTAGCTTGTCCTCCTCCCTGGCGCAGTCGAGCCATACTCTCGACAGCCTCCCGCCCCTTTTGTCATTGTTTGCTTACAAGTTAGAGTGGTTTGATTTCTCGGGGACCTCTTTGGGATTCAACCCAGGCCCCCTGGGAAATTTGGCCTCCGCTTCGCAGTCAGTACCAGTGGCTCCTCCCAACTCGCTGGCCCGCTCGCCCTCCTAGTCGCCTCAGGCCCTGCTACTCGGTGCTCATTCTTAGGATGATGGCCTTGAAGCAAGCCAAGGTTCACTTCAGCGGCCTCACTCCCGCGCCGACTCAGAATTTGAATTGCAAACAAGCCTCGCACTGCTACAAGGCTTGGTCTTTGACCTACGTCGGGACTTGGATGATCTTCGGTTTCGCCTGGAGATTCTGGATGGAAAAGCATCACAATTCCTACAATTGCTCTCAGCATTGCAGGGTGCCACCACCCCCCAGTAGGAGAAGCTCACGCAACAGGGGATGAGACACCAATATTGGCACCAACTCCCCCACTGGGGACTTCGGAGAACGCCGCACCAGTCCAGGAGTAGAACGCGCCACCAGTCCAGTCGGAGGACGCAATGCAGATGGACGAGACACCAGTCGAGGAGGAGCCAGATCCTCTCGGGGACTTGACACTCGATGCCTCCTTCATGGACGCGTGGCCACACTATAGCCCCACCAAGTGATATGTACAGGTGTCTACTTTATTATGCTAAGTGTTTAACTGTGGTTTTTCCTCATGGACGCCATCTGTATCAGTTACTGTCTGTGTCAATTACTGTTAACCTGGTCACCCTTAGGGGCCTGAATTTTGCTTTTGTTATATGTCAATAGAACGATCAAGGTGTAATATTTTGTTGTCAAGACTAGCAGAAATTTTGCTATGACTGGCAGTTTAAGACTTAAACTTTGGAACTGTTCGGTTGGCTGAGTAGGTTTCCCCTTGGGGCAACTCAGTGTTTACAGCCTGGAACAAAGGGATGATTTTGTAATCTTTGATTTTGGCAGGTTTTTTATACAATCTTACTTATAAAAAATAAAAATAAACCATGAATAACCCAGAAATTTAGGCAAATGTCAGGGAAAACCCCAATGTGGGGAAACCCAATGAGAGAGAGAAAGATCTTATTATTCAGCTTCAGGAAAGTACATATCAGCAGCAACAATACAATTTCCATCCAAGAGAAAAATACCTCATAGCACCCAAAACTGTCCTAAATTGTTTTTGCCTCAATTTTCGTGCCAAGTCCATACTACTGTACGACCCATCCAAAAAAATAGCACCTCGAAAACAAAGCCAAACTACTGTTGTACAAACTGTCCTTCAATAGCAGATATCCCAAGCTGCCTCGATTTTTGTGCCCTCTTTTTTGCTGTACGGATCCGTACATTACAACCTCCCTCACAGCAGAAAATTACAGTACTCACAAAACAAAAATTCCTCCTTGGGATTTGTGCCCAATGTCTCTTGGGAAATGCACCCTCTTTCCTCTCTCAAGCTTACTCAGAAAATCTCCCAATCTCCTTCTCTTATGTCTTGCACACTACCCAATGCATTCTTTTATAATTTATGAAGATGACCTTTTACCTCCCAAGTGTCTTTTCACCTTCCCTAACCCTAAATCCAAAGGCCAAGATCTAATCTTGCCTTTACAATATCAAGGGCCATGATTCGATCCCTCCAAAATAAATCACTTAAAATATTAAAGTACATTTCACTTTATTACATAAGTGCACTTTATGAAATAAAGTCACTTTAATATTAGAAAGTACACTTCATTAAAAAATCACTTTAATAAAAGAACCACTTTATCACAACTTTATAAAAACCCATTATAAAGTCAAGTGTTTAGTAGTGTAGGTACAAGGTAACTTTTGCGTACAAGACAAACATGCGGAGTACCTCCCGAGCTAAAAAGCTAACACATCATTTGCTATTGTGAATGGTTACACACACACACATATATATATGGTGTTAATTTGGTAGCTCTTATAAACAATTCATAGCACAAGTGAAAGATGTGGCATGTGAATAACTAGAAGCAACAACATTAAAATAATAAGAACATAAGTAAAATCTAACACTTAGAATGAATCTGGGTGCTCCTTATTTTAGTAGGGAGGGGCTGATATAACAATTACAATTCCACAACGGATCTTTACCATATTCAGTGAGCAAAATAAACCAATAATCTGACCTAATTGTTGAGTAAGAAGTTGGTTGTAGATAAATAATGAATACAGTGGTAATATATTGCTAACACAGGCCTGTAGGAATGCGCTTATGCAGAGATATATTAGATGATGGAGTGGTTGGAGGAACAATGATGTAATGTACTTCCCCTGTTACCCAAACAACACACAAATCGCCCTACAAGAGATTCTGAGTTTGCTACAGCAAAATCGCCCTCTTAAAGCATAGAAATCAACCCTCATACTCAGCAATAACAGTCCACACAAATGGATTCAATCCAACTCCCAAGATGAGCCTAGAACAAACCAAATCGACCCCCTAGTTGAGGAAATAACGCCCACAATTAATGGCTTGGCCTCTAGAATGTAACTCGGCCTCCAGAAATACTGTATTCGAACTAGCGAAGAGAGAGTTCGCCCTCCACTTCAGCAAAGTCGCCCTACAATGAAGAACTCAACCTCCGAGCTATGAAAACTTCGCATCCAAAAGAAAATACTCAACCACGCTGAATCACAATGAAGAAATCTGTGGGATCTCTTCCCCAAATCGACTAACTAGGGTGGATGGTCTCACCACCGAAGCCAATCCTTGAAAATTCTTCCTAGGGTTTCCATCCCAAGAGTTTCAAAACCACAAAGAGCTCTCTCAATGAGAAATTAGAAATTACCATTGCCCAGAATGAGAGAGGGCGCCCTCTTTTTTCTCCTTTTATTCATTAGTAGAATCTTTTGCAACCTTTTTACCTTTTAATCAATTTAAGTGACTTTTCATATTCTCAATAGTTACTTAGACGTCTTTTTCCCACTTAATTCAATGCCACCTTTATATTTAATTAATTCCTGCTCTGGTGACATTAATAGAATAATTAATTCCCTTTTTATTCCCTAATTATGGCCCACGGGAATTACTTAGGCCATTTCATCAATTCGTCTAGATGACTCATTAGGAAAGGGACATTACAGTTTGGCACATTCTTCATCATCTACAGCAGAAACTCAGTCATCTATGGCAGCCATAACACATGAGGATGTTAGTGGTACTCATGATTTGAGGGAAAAGCCTCTTGTGATGGTCAAGCACGAGGAGAATTCATATTTGCATGGGCTTGAWGGGAGGTATGACTCAGGAATTTTKTATTATACACAGTTTGGATCATGGGGATTATTGYCGCCTTATACACACCTGGGAGACRTGGAAGAAATCTTCAATCCACTYRGTGTGTCCTTGGGGGCAAGTGAGARTTAAGGTGTTGTCACCTAATCCTCAACTCCTCCGTCTASGCTAACTCCTAGTGAAGCCAAGGGGGGTAGTCCCTAACAAATATACCAAGGCTTGAACTAAACTAAGTACAAGAAATGAATCTAGGAGTTTATTCTTTCATTAACCAACATAAAGTAAAAATACACAGATCAATCACCACGATATATATATATCAACATGTACTTGCATAAAAATACTTAAGACACAATTGTTAGACGCAAGTAAAATCAAATTGCTTCAAGTAAATGACTGAAAAATTAAATGAAGCATATGGCTTTGCAAAGTGTGTAAATGAGACCAGTGCCTTAAAGGTAATCATGGGCAATGTAGGCCATGTATTTTATTAAGGTAAATTGATGTTGAGTTAATGAGAGTATGTGGCCTCTTTGGAGGCTAGCTCTTTGTTTGGAAACTTGCGAAGAGCTTACCAAAACCCAAATAGTCTCATCAATAAACTCACTTAAAGTGCTAGATGTCCAAAACAGGTGGGAAGCCAGGTCCTGAGAGGGCCCGCCTTACTTCGCAGGTCACTTTAAGGCGTTTTCTCACACATTAAGCTAGCTACTTCAGAGGTTTCCCTAATTATTCTATCACCACTGATCAGCTCAGCGTGTATAAAACTTACTCCCAGCAGATCGAGACTAGCTCGCAACTGGAAGGGTCAGGAACCACACTGAGAGCTAAGGGGAATTGTTTATTTTAAACAAGAAAGCAAATACTGAAATTGAAATGTTTTCTAATTACTAATGTCTTCACTGACCAGCCTCTTTGTAGGAGCTGAGGAGACAGGTTATTTGACAAATTGAAAGATGCACAAAATTGAAGCTAACTAGCAATTAGTATTCTATTTTCAAAATGAAATCTAATCTATGTGAAGATTTATTCAACTTTAGAGTTTATGTGAGGTTGTAGTGCTTTGTGATGAATTGAAAGATTACTTTTAGCTTATCCTTAGTTGTGAAAATTGAATCTAAGCTAAAATTGCAAAATTGAGACAATCACCAAAAAACATCGTTCCCTTAGGGGGCATGAAGAGTGGGAGCTTGTAGCCCCACTGATTTTATTAAAGAAATTACACAACTCTTTATTTGAATGACTTGTGACCATTTATTAGGGGGGTCACAAGTCTTTACACGTTTTACAAATATTTATTGAAGAAAAGGGTGCCCCCGGGGGTCCCGGATGCTCCAAATCCGCCCAAAACGGACATAATTTCCTCTTATCTGTTCGCTGACCTGCATAAAACAGCAAACAAATAATGACAAAATATTGCCAAAAACACTTTGGAAGTGTCTTTGGTTATTAGTAGGAAAGCCTTGAAATTGACTAAGTAAACTAGTGTAAAATGAGCAAAATGAACTAAGAAGAGCAAGCTAAAGAGCTTGTCTCCTTAGCGTCTTCGTTTGTTGTTTTAAAACAGCAATATAAAGGCACTCTAATTGCCAAATATGAAGGTGAAAGTTTAAAGAAAAGAACTACCCTTTAACTTATAAAAATTTGATAGAAAACATGCTAAAAGGAGACTTTTCCTATGCTAGATCTAAGCATTAGATGAAACTTGTAAATACAAACTTGGATCTAGTTTATCTTATGCATGTACACTTAGATATTCAGAATTTGCAATAAGGATAGATCTAAGATACTTGCATTTCCAACAAAGTAACCAAAAATTTTAGATTTTCTTTGAGAAAGAGAGAAGGGAGAAAATTGTAGCCTTGGAACCCTTGGGCAATGGAGTCNGTACACTTAGATATTCAGAATTTGCAATAAGGATAGATCTAAGATACTTGCATTTCCAACAAAGTAACCAAAAATTTTAGATTTTCTTTGAGAAAGAGAGAAGGGAGAAAATTGTAGCCTTGGAACCCTTGGGCAATGGAGTCTTTAGATAAGCTAAGGAGGGATTGAGTCTTTAGATCCTTGAAGTTGTGAAGAGACAAGCAAGTTTCATCACCACTCCAAACTATGAGAACCTATAAGCTTTAAAATCTTGCAAATAAACTTGTTAACAAAATTGGTGTCACCTACACAAGAAACTTGAAGAGTATGTTAGTTAACCGAAACATGCATACACATCAAAGCCTTTAAATATAAATGAACAATAGGATTAACAACAAGCTAGATAAATCCTATCCTACTAGATGATAGCATCCATTCAAAGGCCAAGATAACAAATCCAAAGAAGAAATTAGGCAAACATTACCTCATAGATTAAGCACAAATTGACATCAAGCATCCACACACATGTATAACACACCTTCTTGACCTCCAAAGTCTCTTTATTCCAAATGAAAAGCGTTACAATAGTATACAACTACAAGCAGCAATCCCCAAACTCCAACTAGTTTGCAATGGGAGAGAGATTTTATAAATAGCAAGAGGAGATAATCCCCAAGAGAGGAGGGCGCACCAAGTGTACATGAGAGGGCAGCCAAGTGTAACAAAAGGGCAGCCAAGTGGTGGGAGATGGCTGCCACCTTTCTTATTGACCAAAAACGTGACAAATGTGAAGGAAGGGGGGTAAGAGGGGTGCCACCTATCAAAAAGGTAGGCAGCCCACTCTCAAATACGCCACCTCCTCAAGAGGGGTGCACTTCCTTCTGGGCACATGTTTATATCTAGCTTACAACTCATCCAATCAACCTCAATCAACTCAAACGTGTCTCTTATGACTGCCACCTTGCCTTTTGAGGCTTTATTTGCTCAAAACATGTCCCCACATGTTTCCCAAATTTTACTAGTTGCTGATTTTTTATGATTTTATTTGACTTTTTTGGGGTTTTTGAGTAAAATTGATTTTTAAGTGATTAAAATCACTAATTTTACTCAACCAAGTGGGTACTAAGGTAATATGGGTGCTCTAAGTCCAAAAATGAGCACCCCCAAGGCATATGAAATCCCCTAGTACCACTTTTTTAATACATCTTTATTTTTTAATTAAAAATTTCCGTTTTGCGAAAAAAAATTAATTAACTAAAAAAAATAAAAAAGCATAAGGGGGACTTAGCACATTTCCATAAGACTCTAGGAGTATGTTTAGCATGGTAATATACATTAGACACTAGGCTTAGATCCATGCTAAGGTCTAACCATGAGTATATACTCCAGCTCTGGAGGGATTGAGTGAAAAAACTCATAAATTATAAATTGTCTGAAAACGGCAAAATATAATTAAATAAGTAAAAAAAAATACTCCAGAGTAACAACTCATGCCTAAACCGAAGGTGGATAAGACCTTTTACAAGTTCATCATGCAACATCTCTTATTACAATTTTTTATGGAAAATGTGAAAAATGTTCGTCTTAATGACCGGCTGAACTTCTGAACTTTGAATTTTGAACATGAAAATGTTCAATCTTTGGCGGCTCGTTGGAAGTCCATCCTAGTGCAACTTGGTGGATAGCAGGGATCATGAGCCACCTCTTTTGTAGAGCCCAATGAAGGCTCAAGTCATAGCTACAGATGAGATAGTTGAGCATACACCTTGTGGACCAGTCAAAAAGGAAGTGTATGCATCCGCTGATTGCGGGAACGGGTATATTACAGATGTGAACACATCAATCTGGGATCCAGGTTCAGATGACACCAGTGGAATGACTACACAGGATAAGAAGCCTTCAGATAGCACCTAGCATTATCATGTAGACCTTCAATCATGGTTGAGTAAGCATGACCAAGGGTTTGGAGAGATTCCTCCAGGGAGACCTCCTGACATAGGCTTCGAGCATACCATGAGTTTGGTTTACCTAGGATCGATGAGTTGATATGAGCTTCACGTTGCAATATATTATATACCTCTCTGAGATTGACTTGCGTTTGGGGTACCATCATATCAAGATGAGAGAGAAGGGTGTGCGGGTACATCAAGAGAAGAACTAGGCCATATGGGATTGGCTCATAGAGATTTCAATTAATTGGAAGTCCCACCTCCTGGTCGAATATTCCAAGAATAAGTTTGTTTGTGATTTAATGGATGGTCACATTCAAGATGACAGGTACAAAGTGGTGGATGACATTATCTACTACAGAGATCGCATATATTTAGTTCCTAAGTCCACACTCAAGGAGAAGATCATGATGGCTATGCATGATACACCTTTGGAAAGGCATCTGAGATACTTCAAAACTTACCGACAGATCAAAGAGAGGTTCTCATGGAAGGGCCTTAAGGACGATGTGTTGCAACATGTGAGGGAGTGACATGGCTTGTCAACGGAACAAGACAGAGCATACTCATCCTGCAGGATTATTGTAGCCTTTACTCATTCCAGAACAAAAGTGGAAGAATGTGTCGATGGATTTCATCACAGGTCTACTGGAGATGCATGACAAGGATTGCATTTATGTAGTTGTTCCTCGGTTGACCAAGTTCACACATTTCTTTGTGATTTCATCGGAGTATAAGGCATCGCAGGTGGCAGAGTTGTTTTTCAGGGAGGTGTTTAGACTCCACGGGTTTCTTGAGTACATTGTCAGTGATTGGGACAGTGGATTTCTCAATGCATTTTGGCAGGAGTTGTGCAGATTAACAGGCATAGAGTTGACTCTTAGTATCTTGTTTCCACCAGATGGTTGCATACAAAATAGGAATTAAAGACTTTGCCTATTTGGATTCCCATGGCTATCAGTGTGGCACAATATAAGTCAGTTAGAATTGGGAATGGTGGACTTCTAATTTGGATGTGGGATCCAGGAATTCATCTGATTGATAGATTGCTTCAAATTTTAATAATGATTAACAAGGTTGTGACAGTGATTGGTCTATTTCAGTTTTGGAATGTCATGAGAGATGTTGAGACTCATTCTATATGGCAGAACAAATTTTCTTTGTCGATACTACCTAGAATCGAGTCTAGTAATGGATTTGCCGACTTTGACTTCACTGAGATGCCTTTGCAGGATATGATTCATGGTAGTAGGTTCATCTCTTTTAGGCATTTCAACTTAGGGATCCAGGAGAGGAGAATGTAGTCTGGGTACGATGGTCAGGTCGTTATGGTGAAAATGGTGCAGCTTCAGCATGATGGTTCCTTTCTGAGACTAGATTGGGACCCTGGGATTACATTGTTTGGTAGTTCAACAATTGATGAAGATGAGAGAGCCAGTTTTTACTTTTAAGAGCTTACTCCTAGGGTGCATTAGATTGGTTTCCTAGAAGAGCAATTCTTGAAGGGGTTGACCGCATTTTTGCAGTATATAATTGTTCTACTTATCGACAATATTCAGGTGGCCTCTTGTGTTAGTACCTTGCTGGACAGTGCAAGGTGCTTCACATCTTCCAGGTTGGTTTGAGACCTTGGGATCATTCTCAATTTCAGTTTCAACTTGTTGATCAAAGAGTTGTGATGGCATTGCTTGAGGACAAACAATCTTTGGTAAGGGAGAACTGTAATATCCCCATTTTTGGGTTCTCTGACTTCGCAATTGGAGATGAATTTTTTGGTTTGTGTAAGCCTGATCAGAGGGTTAATTTGATGTTACCATTGAGCTCAGATGGTTTTCAAGAGACATGTGGCCCAGCCAGGTCTGTTTATCATCTTTCATCATCGGGATCACTCCTGCGCAGACAATTTTTTATTTCGATGTATTTCAACCATTCCCGTAATTTCGGAGTAATATTGAGCATTATTTAATTGATTTCACAAAGGTTGTTATTTTAATTAAATTATTTAAGAAGGGCACCTTAGTGTAATAGCTCGTTAAAACCGAGATGAAAAACTTTAAATGTTGGGAAGATGAAAAGTGACTTCTAGTGCCTGTAAATGTTTCAAAATAAGATAGATCATTTTTTGGAGTTAAAAGGGTAATATAAAGTGACTTTGGGGAAATATGAAAGATAAATCAAAAAGTCACTTTTATATTATTTAATTGAGAGGAAAAAAGGTAAAAATGGTACAAAGGAGAATTAAGAGCTCATTCTCTCATTATTCATGATCATTTTTATCTAATCGATTTGGAGAGTTCTTGAAGCTTGTTTGGCTCTAGAACTATCCACCTTAGTTGATCAGGAGGAGAGATCACACAGATYTTTCACTTGAATCCATTGCAGAAGGAAGATCTATCATTTTGCTTAGTCATGTGGGCATTTGCAGAAGTTTGTGGGGTTTTTGGAAGTCTTTTATTCCAGGTTGAGCTGCTTTGCCTCTTCTACTCTCTTGGACAGAATTATCCATTTCAGATCGTGGGGTTTAGGAGAGAGGTTGTACCTCTCATTATCAGTTTGTGGCAGCAGCAAAGGAGGCCGTACTCATCATTAGTAGGCCGTGAGGGTTCCAGGAGGGCGCACCATTTGCTACAGCAGTGTGAGATCTTTTAGAGAGACCATGTCCTTCACCATCAGCACGTGGCAGCTTCAAGGAGGGCAGATCTCTATCTCAGCTCGTGGGGAATCTTGTGAGGGCCATACCCATCAATAAACACTGCCTAAAAATTGTTGTTACAGGTCAGAAAGGAGATATATATCAGTTTGTTCTTGCTGGGTTTTACTGCTGCCTCATAAACAAGGAAGCTGTAAAAATATACTACCATCCACAGATCAGATCAAGCTGCCTTTACTATCCTCATCTCTTCTCTAAGGGGCACACCAAGTAGTTGTTGATTGTTGTGTATTAAAGAGAGATAATCCAATATCTCAGAGGCTGCTCCAGCAAGGTTGTTTACAGGCTTGAGAAGATTAATAATTCCTGTTATCGCTCAGTTTGTAGGATAAGTTTAGTAGCTTGGAAGTAAGACTCAAACTGGCGTAACAGGAGCTTCCCCACCCACTGTCACCTCGATGGGG
>SNQJ01S0121926.1:14774-25135 GCA_010110895.2 Picea sitchensis | reverse complement strand
CGTAGTGTAAGTCATTAATCTATGACCCATATCCATGAGTATTAGTCGCAACTAACCAATAATTCTCATGATTCGAATAGTCCACTTAGCACTCATTGCATCGGGTGATGCTCATAGGGGTGAAGAAATGGAATTGAAACCAACGAAATGAATCCTGGAAGTGATGATTGATGCTATGGGATTCATTTCGCTGGTTTCAATCCCATTTCTTCACCCCTGTGAGCATCACCCGATGCAATGAGTGCTAAGTGGACTATTCGAATCATGAGAATTATTGGTCAGTTGCGACTAATACTCATGGATATGGGTCATAGATTAATGACTTACACTAGGCAGTTAATCCCAAAAATGATATCTAATATGTTGCACTACAGAAGCCCCTCTATGCTTAAATAATAAGAGTGAAGGGAGCTCTAACTGGATAGTTCATAAGGCACAATACTTGCTAAGGTTTTGCAAATGAGGTAGCAAGCTAAGTGGACTTGATTATGGGGAAAACTCCACAGTTAAGCACGCTTGAGCTAGAGGCGTCTTAGGATGAGTGACCACCTAGGAAATCCTGGTTTATGTTTTTTTCAAGAACATAAAAAACTAAAACTATGATGTTGTCTAAACCAACACTTTTTTTTGCAGAATTTTAAGAAAAATTAAACATAAAAATCACCTCAAAATAATCAAAACATACATTAAAATTAAAATTATTGTTTACATTAAAAATAAATAAATAAATAAATACATGTAATTTTTTACATTAAAAATAAATTAATGAAAATAAATGTACGAATATATCTTTGGTTGGGGTTTAATAACAATAATATTTCGCGTGGAAATAATTCAACGCTATTGAATGGACTAAACTAACAAAATATATATGCTATTATTAATTTTATTTTTTTTAATGTATAAAAAAGACACACCTAACACATCTAACACATGGTTCTTATACTTAAGTGCAAATCCTCAAGTATAGTGGAGATCCAACTTTAAACTTTGTAGATATTCATTTAAAATATGTTCATGGAAACATGTTCGAGGAAGATTTTCTTTGCAATTCAATTCAATGTATAGATAAGACACACTTAACACATCTTACTCATTAAAAATGCATAGCTCCATCTTCAAACTTTGTACATATCCATCTAAAATAGATTCAAAAGAGTTTTTTTTCACATTTAGATATACAAACAAATTGAATACTAATGTTGATATGAAGACTACAAACAAATTTAAAATTAATGTTCTTCCATCTTCAAACTTTGTAAATATCCATCTAAAATATCATCTTCAAACTTTGTAAATATCCATCTAAAATATCTTCAAAAGAGTTTTTTTTTACATTTAAATATACAAACAAATTTGATATTGATATTGATATAACGACTACAAATAAATTTAATATTAATGTTAATATGGAGATTAGACCACTACTTCACTTTATTATATTTATTAAATTATTATTAACTTGCATTAATATTTCACAATTTATAGATAAAACACACTTAACACGTCTTACTTATATTAAATATAAATAAAACACACTTAATACATCTTACTTATATTAAATATAAATAAAACACACTTAATACATCTTACTTATATTAAAAATGCATAGCTCCATCCTCAAACTTTGTAGATATCCATCTAAAATATCTTCAAAAGAGTTTTTCCGTGTACAAACAAATTTAATATTAATGTTGATATGGAAACTAGACCGATACTTCACTTTATTATGTTTATTAAATTTATTAACTTAAATTAATATTTCACAATTTAAATTTCATTTTTTTGATTCATTCAAATACTATTAAAAAAAAATTCTTTAATAAAGAAGCATTTAACATATAATTCATATACATATTTATATTATCTTAATATTAAAATTAAAAGTAGACATTCTTAAATTATTATTAATTTTAGAAAAGATGTGAAATATATTATTATCTTAAAGTTAAAGGGTTATAAGTTAAAGGTTTATAATTTATATGAATAAATTTAAGAAAAAATATTAATTAATTAATATTTTATAAATACAATATCATAATCATAATATAATTTTAAGGTTATGATCAAGTCATACATCAAATTGGTGTATGAGACTCCTTTATTTGGGGACAAGAAACTTTTTCTCAACAATAATTTGAGTGATGATGTCTATGAATATATAGATAGCCTACTCTCTTTGGATTTGAACCTGTAACTTCCTAGGAGCAAACACATTTTCTTACCCATAAGTTTAATTAAAAAAATCCAAAAAATTTATTAATATGAACTTTTATGACTATAAATTTGCTACTTTATTATATTATTTTTATGATTAACTTTTTAAAACAAATTTCCTTTTATAAATTTAAGGTTTTTTTTTTCCATTTTGACACATCTATTAGATGTAACAATTTGACTTAATATTCATATCATTTGTTAATGTCCTAAATTCCTTGTAACATACCTATTACAAGAAAAAACTAAATTTACTCTAATACCACAATGTAAAAAACACTCATCCCCCAACTGAGTCACATTATTACTAACTTCGATGAATTTAAAAACTCTAATACCAATTTTAAATGTGGAAATAT
Organism: Picea sitchensis; assembly: GCA_010110895.2. Lineage (NCBI taxonomy): Eukaryota > Viridiplantae > Streptophyta > Pinopsida > Pinales > Pinaceae > Picea > Picea sitchensis. The sequence continues at coordinate 22,559 of SNQJ01S0121926.1, read as the reverse complement.
ATAGCATGACATACAATCTCATGAAAACGTCCATAACCATTAAAATGTAAATAAATCAATTAAACATGTGCAACAACTAATAAACACACACACAAAAACATTCATTTAAATGAAAACACAAGTGCATAAGCGTCATTTAGGCGTAACATGAAACAATAAATAAGTTAAACTCAGAAGGAAATGCATAGAAATTAACTCAACAATTCAACATAATTAACACAGTGAATATGAACACTTATCTTGTTAAAAAACAACCCACTACAGAGGATGGACATTCCTCTCAATCATAGACTTTTTGTTCTAGTTCTCAACAACAAGTCACCCCTAAGTTGGGGATATGAATCCATAAGAGGTGGTGGTTCCTAAGGCTCGCTATTATCTCCTCTCAACAACGAACTCCCACAACCATTCCAACTCGTCATCTCTCTTCCCCCCAACCCGCTCGAATCAAGGAATGGGATACCCTTATATGTCAAGCAATACTTCATGATATCCCCATTCCTCTAGGTCTCCATCATAGGTCAGACAAGAATATATGTGTTGGGGAATCTAGAAATCTGCGGTTAATACTAAGAATTTAAACCATAGAAAAACACTTTTACTCTTCATAATTTCTTGAACTGAAACTGCTCACAGGCCCGTGACCTCTCTCTCCATGAATTTACAGCTCCAACCAATTGTTCTTCATGCCCGATGACTCCTTCCATTTTCAATGCTATGCTCTCTCTTGTTGTTTTCTCCAATTTCATACCTACTAACTCTACGTGCTCTACTCGCTCTCCCTACCAATACAAATTTTTTGTTTCTTCTCTTGCTTGCTTGACTCTCACTCTTCCCCAAAAGGATTTGCTTGACTCTCACACCACCCCCATGCTTTCTTGTACTCAACCCATGCTCTCCTTAATTCTATGAGATGATCTCACACCAACCCTCTTACATGCATTTAATGATTGGGGCTTGGAAACACTCAAAATAAAACTAGAAGGTTTATACACAATAATAATTTGGAAAGATGGTAAATGGATTTAATAGACATGGGTAAATTCTCCTTTGAAACCCCTCTTCTTAGGACTTCCCTCTCTTCTGGATACTTTTCCCCCAAGTCTGTGCATGTGTCCATTTGCATCTAGTGATACATTTTATTTGTTATTTCAAATCTACATTTTACATCACTTGGCATGTGGCCATACATCATGTTTAAATTATACCTTGCTAAACTAGGGATTAAAAATGGGGTTGTTACATCCCCCCCGACAATTTGCACTATCCTTAGTGCACATCATCATACAATATTACATTTTTACATATACAAATCTTTACATCAAGATACTCTCTCACATAACCTTTAAAAACACATGCTCTCCCATTTTGAAATTTTTTGTTCTTTATTTATTGACATATCTCTTCTACCTGTCTTGTGCAACTTTCAAATTATGGCTGATCTTTACCATCTTCTCTTCCATTTCCTTTAAACAAATTTACATCACAAAAATTCCAACTAGAAAATCTCGTTTCTCCTCAACCTGCACAACCCAAAGAATTAGATCCGACATTGACTAGACGAGAAGCCTTAGATTTGTGCCTCTAGTAATATGCAGTTACCAAAATGGAGTCTTCATTCACTTATGTACAATGTACATTTGTCTTTCTTTGAAACTTGAAAAAAATTGTGGGTACACCTCCCAAATGGCCTCGTCATGCTCCCATGTGGCGTCTTCAAGACCGTAGCAAGTCCATGGTATCTTTACTAGTTCGATGTCTTTGTTCCTGGTCAAATTGAATTTCTGGTCTAGGATGCACATTGGCTCAACCCAAAAGTCTCGTTCATATTCCACCAAGATCATAGTCCAATCAATCACATGGTTAGGATCATGCACATACTTCTTTAATAAATACATATAGAACATGTTATGAATTATCATGGATGAATTTAATGCAATCATGTATGCAATTGGGCCTAGCCTTTTTCAAATGGCCCACATATCTTGCTACAAATTTTAGATAACTTCCCAATCTCAACAAACTCCTCTTGGCTTTAACCTTTAAAAACGCATTCTCTCCCACCTTGAATTCTCCGTGTTCTTTCTTTATCGGCATATATCTTCTACCTATCTCGTGCAACTTTCAAATTATGGTTGATCTTTACCATCTTCTCTTCCATTTCCTTTAAATATTTTGTCCCAATAACAACTCTATCTACTGGGTTATACCATCTTACTCACATGTTACATTTTCTTCCATACAAGGCTTCAAACAGGATCATCTTCAATGATTCATGATACCCATTGTTGTAATAAAATTCAACTATATGGAGATCGTCCTCCCACTTAGAAGGCTTGTTGATTACATACATTCTCAACATATATTCATTTATCCAATTAATCCTTTTTGTTTTTCCATCTGACTCTAGGTGGTATGTTGTACAAAAATTCAAATTGGTCCCAAAATCCTTTAAACAACCCATTCCAAAAGTTATAAGTGAACTTGGGATCTCAGTTTGATACTATTTTCTTAGGCACACCATGTAGCCTAACAACCTCTTTCATATAAATCTCTACAAACCAAAAATGATTTCAATGCAAACCAAAATAGGAGCATCTCTTAGTAGGAATTTCACTACACCCAATCTCCTCCTTGGCACACAAATCTATGCCTCTTCTTGTGGCACTCATTCCAAAGTTGTCAAATGGATGAGTATGTGGCTTTATATAGGCTAGGTCAAGAGGTTAAACCCCACCTGACTCCAGAGATTCTTGGGGAAATTAATTAACTTAATTAAAATGATCCCCATTTGTTTTAACAAACTGTGTGGTTGGCACAATGGTCAGAGCATACAGTTAAGTCATTAAAATATTCCTGTGGATATTGGGGGTTCAAAACCTATCAATCCAAAACAAATTTTATACTCCTTAGCCAATATTGGCCAATCAAAGAGTGCCACATGTCACTCTTTGGTTTGTCCACGTGTTATACAATCAACCTACTTGTGTCAGCTATCAACTCAACATCTAGTCACCTACTACCCGTCTTCCACATCATCATATGGATGACACATCATCAACTAACTGTACTTGCCACATCATTGTACATCCAACCACGTGTCACCCTTTCATTGGTTCCACGTAGATAGTACATATGCCATGTCATTGTATGGATGACACATGGAAACTTTTTACTGGTCCAAATGGGTGGTAAAAATGCCAAAAATGAGTGACACATGTCAGCCTCTCATGCTGCCTTGTCAGCATGGTGATGTCACCTTGTTCTCTGTCAGTTGTATGAATGGCCACATGGCATCCTTTGGGCCTGCCATACGTCCTTCCATGTTTGACTTTTTTCTTGTTGGTCAAAATATTCATAGCATCATAACTTCTTCATAAAGTGTTTGTTTGAGGCTATTTATGCACCGTTGGAAAGATCTCGTCGAAATCTACACAATGAATTCATTTTCATTAGCATTTGAGATGATAAAAATTCTAGCATTCTGGATCCTCCTAGATCACACCTCCCCACTGAAGAAATTTTGGATCTTCAAAAGTTTTGATTACTTTGCACCTTAGTGATGATAACGACTCCTCACTCTTCTGCCTTGATGAAATGCACTTCATTTGATATCCGTACTGGAAACAATTATCTGTATTGAATCTCCATCTTAGGCATCCATCTTGGATCGCCATATTGGATCGCCATCTTGGATATCCATCTTGAATCTTCATCTTGTACCCCTGTCTTGAATTTCCATCTTGGATCGCCATCTTGGATCTCCATCTTGGAATATCCATCTTGGATCTTCATCTTGGATACAGATTTGATCTACTTTTTGGACTTGATCATTCTGGTGTCAGTCATGCCATGAGACATATTGGCTTCAATATTGTTCTTGTACTTCCTGATGTATCTATTGGAACCTCTGAATGAACTTCTTGTTCATTTCCTTTACTCGCTTCCCTGAAAGCAAAACCCAAACATGTTTCGGCAAACATTTGTATTGTTTGACTTGCTTCTTTACAAGGCATTAAGAATACATCTTACATGAACATGGAACTTACATAACATCTTTATGATGTACATAACATAAAGCATACATTTTACATGGCATTTAATCAACAACCACATATACTTATTTCACTCTTTTAATAAGTATTCTACCTCCTTACTTCATACAAGGAAGAATATTTCCTTACCATCTCTAGGAAGATATTACATATCCAAGATGCTCTTCCCACTCTCGATCTACATGACAAATGTCTTAAATGGTGCATTATTTTGTTCTTTCACCTTTGTACTTCAAAACAAGAATGATATTACTTAGGAAATTTGACCCACATGGAGTTCATCAGTTGATAATAAAATATAATTGTATTAGTTGTATTCAATGCTACCAAATAAGGCTTAGGAATCCCTACATGACCCCTCTCACTCTCGATATTATCCAAGAGTAGCTAAATAGCTCCCTCTATTACAATAATGGAAAAATGATTTGGAGGTGCTACATATGTATGCTAACTTTTCTATTTTCAAATGTTCCATTTTAGGTTGCTTCCCCAAAATGATAACCATAATTTCTCCACTGCAAGTTGCTTCCCCGTAATGGAATAGGCTCTCCTTCTTCTGAAAGTATTAGAAGAAGTATTTTAGTTTTCTTCCTCTGATGCCGACACTGACTCTAAATCCAAGAAATCATTGGATCCAATTATAGGTTGTCCAAGCAACCTATATAATTTCCAAAAGTATGGTTCATTCAGAAATGAAGTGAGGATACCGTCGCCTCACTTTTCTAGTATCATCCATCCATACAACTTGGATAATGAGCACCCGACTCATCACAATAATAATGAAGAATGAAAAAACATTGTTGACCAAGTTAACCATTCCCTTAAATTCACAAACTCTGCCATTCATTGTTGCATCTATTAAACATACTCCATTGATTAGTATTAAACTGAACAAAAAATATTAATATACAGATGTGATAGAGAATGAACCATCAACATATTTTCTCTTATTAACATGAACACCATCAACCAAAGGATATGTTTTAGTTTCAACCGTAAGTTGTAAATATGGATTCTGGATACTATTGTTAACTAGCATTTTCACATGCCCTATAGTGACAACAAACAAATTAGTCTTCATCTAATGAGCTCTCACATTGAACTTAATCCCATCACTGAAAAGATGATACTTATTATGTTCCCTATAGAAAATGTCCTTCTTGTCATACAAGTATGGACTTCCCAAAACCATCTCGCAAATGTCAAGTGGAACCACATCTAACTCTACCTCATCAATGAAACTAGATGTGATCTCAAACCGTAACTTACATTGCTTAGTTACCTATAAATGAGCTTAATCACAAATCCAACCCAAAGGATACGGTCTCTGATGAGGCCCAGTTTCCAATCCCAAATTATGAACAACTTGCTTTGAAATAAGATTTACTTGTGATCCACTATCAACAAGTGTATCAATCTTAGTGTTCTTTTAGATAACTTGTAAATGAAACAGTTCTTTTGTTTTCCTTCCATCAGGGATTACATTAGCCTTTGAAGAAAAAGTATGTGAATTAGAACTAGAAAAAAAAAATATACCTTTAACGCCCATAGTTGTAACTTTAAAATCCAATCCAAGATCTTGAACTATGGCTGTGGCCTTTTGTTTACCCTTGTCCTTGAACTTCTTTGGTAGCCTCTATGGATGCAAATTCCAACATGTTTCCTCCTCATGTCCCTTTTTCTTAAAATGAGAACATGTAGGCTTCTCTTCTTCTTTTCCCTTTGACTGGTTCTCAAATTTGTGTGGATTTCCTTTGCCTTTACGACCAGTTCCCTTAGCCTTATTTCAATATTCATACATTTCTTCCACCATGACCTTCATTTCCATGAACGCGGAAAAAAAAATTCCTCTTCAGTACCAAAAGTATTTGGATCAGAAGAATTCTCGTCTTTTGTAGAAGCCATTTCTTTCTTTCAAAATGCATGCTCGAACCAATCTTAGGAATGTACTCTTCAAACAACCCTTCATCAAGATTGAGTTTGGACCTCATAAGCATTCACTTGCAAATACATGTCAAACCAGCTCTGATACCAACTTGATCCAAAAATCCTTAGATGTCAAAATAGTTCTTAAGAAGACACTAACATCTGACTAGATTCGGGAAAACAATATCGTTATGACTATTTGCAAAATATCATGTGAAAACACTTAATTATCCATAAACTTCATTAACTCATAATAATTTGTGGAAATAAGAATGCCAAAATAGAGAGAGATAGAGACAACAAGAATAAGGCACATTACACAAGTTGTTAACGAAGTTCATCCATCTTGGGCTACATTTCCAGGTCCGTTTCAAATCGAGAGACTATTCAATTAATTCTAAAATGATTAATACAATAATGACTCTAAATTTTGTTTTTAAAATGACCTTCAAATATGTTTCTCAACCCCAAAAACAGTGGTCACCATTGAATTCCTTTCGAAATTCTAAGAAGAATTAGTATAAAATCGACCAGGTTCTGAATAGGTTTCCAAAGACCCCCTTTAGCACGTTAAATGAGAGATGGCTCTCATACATAGACAATTGTACTAAGATTTTTGTACACAATAATTTAACATATAATTGACATCACCATCATATTCCTCTCGAAAAATCGACAAAAATGAGTATAAACACTCTATATTTTCTCAAGTAACTCTATGGCATGAAAAACAATGAAAACCAAAATAAGAGCATCTCTTGGCACACATTCCAATGCTCCCAATCTCCTCCTTTCCACATAAATATATGCCTCCTCTCATGGAACGCATTCCAATGCTATCAAATGGTTGAGCATGTGGCTTTATATAGGCTAGGTCGAGAGGTCGAACCCCCCCCGACTCCATAGATTCCCGAGGAAATTAATTAACTTAATTAAAGTGATCCCCACTTGTTTTAACAAACTATGAGGTTGGTGCAACAGTCGAAGCATATATTTAAGTCGTCAAAATATTCTTGTGGAGGTTAGGGGTTCAAACCCTATCGAGCCCAAACAAATTTTATACTCCTTAGATAATATTGGCCAATCAGAGAGTGACACGTGGCACTCTTTGGTTGGTCCACCTATTGTACAATTATCCTTCTCGTTTCAGCTACCAACTCAACATCCAATCACCTGCCACATGTCTACCACATCAGCATAAGGATGCCACATCATCACCTGAATATACCTACCACATCACTGTACAACCTACCATGTGTCACCATTTCAGTGGTGCTACATGGGTTGTATAGATGCCACGCCATTGTACAGATGACACATGGAAATTTTTTACTGGTCCAACTGGGTGCCGAAAATGCCAAATCTGAGTGAGACGTGTCATCCTCTCGTGTTACCACACCATCATGTTGATTTCACCCTATGCTCTGTCAGTTGTATGGATGGCCACATGGCATCCTATGGGCCTACCATGTGTCCTTTTGTGTTTGAGTTTTTTTTTGTTGGTCAAAATATTTAGAAAATCATAATGTCTCCATACGATGTCCGTTTGAGGCAATTTACACACCATTGGAAATATCTCGCCGAGCTTTATGCAATGAATTCATTTTCATTATCATTTAAGATGATCAATTTTTTAGCATTCTAGATCCTCCTAGATCAAGGAGAGAGAGAGAGAGAGAGAGAGAGAGAGAGAGAGAGAGAGAGAGATAATCACCTTTGGCACCTTTACATTTTAATTCCTTTACCATTTGATCTGAATTTCCATGAATGAAAACAAACCACAACATCCAATCAAGGATAATGC
>SNQJ01S0121926.1:0-14599 GCA_010110895.2 Picea sitchensis | reverse complement strand
GAGAGAGAAATAGGGGCAGAGAGAGAGAGAGAGAGAGAGAGAGAGAGAGATACTGACAATGAGGGGAGAGAGAAAGAGAGGGTGGGTATAGAGGGAGGGAGGTGTTGTTAGGAATTAAAAACATGAGAGAAAAATAATATTTCAAATCATAGAAACATTCACACGTAAATCATATGAGATTTACCCTGGAAAATCGTTATGGGAAAAACTAGCCAACAATAGCTCTATTATTTCCCTTGGCCAAATCCAACTAAGTCGACCAATGTCTTGGCCCTGACCAAGTGAGCCTTCACTACTCAACTCTTGACACATTTCAATGGAGTATCACCATCCTTTTATAGGCTTTCATTACATGTAATCCATGGGCTCAATACCATGGGTCACCAATACCATGTGCCAAAAATGACCACTGTTAACCTAACAACTTTGACTCTTTCACCAAGTCAAGTTTATCCTAACATTCCCCCCTTTAAAATTGACTTGGGATTTCCCATGACCAATTCCATCCAAATCTCCCTCAAAATGAGGGTATCTGGGACTCCCACATGCTCCCCACTATCACCTAGGTCTACATCTAGACTTTACCAATGAAAATTCAAACAAGAGGTACATATGGATATCTAGGCATTACAGTCATATTCCCATTTACATTCAACTCCGTCATTTTTGTTATGCCTCCATACTCTCTCCTTTCCATTTCTTTGACCTCCTACTACTTCTTGCATTTGCCGATAAATCGTCATGACCTTCTCTGATAACCCATTCTGAATACCTATGCAACATCTCATTTATACATTTTGTTAAACACTCCACAATAGCACTCTTTTGGTTGATGGTTCATGTGATTTATCTTCACACCCAACTTCCACATTCGTTCATCCCAATGGAAATGGTTCTCTTCATGGTTCTTGCATCAAACCACTCTCTTTGGAGCCAGATCTTGACTCGAACTTCATGATAGTCTCATGTAATAGCAAACCATTGCTATGATATAAGTTGTTATATTTTAACCTTCTACAATTAATTACTGGAAATAGATTCTTAATAGAAACAAAAAATATACAATGGCACACACACATTACATAGTCATTTTACCCTGAAAACCCAAACTGAGAAAACCAACAACCTGTTTAGAGTCGCACCTCTGATATTTTATTCATTGTATCTTCATTTTTTACAATACAATATATATAGAATACAATGGCATCCAAAAACCCTAATCCATTGACCCATATTATTCAATAACCCTAATTCCTTAATTGGAATTAAAAAACCATTGGTGGAAATCATGTGTCGAAAACAGCTAAAAATGGACGCAAAAACAACGAAAAAAAAATAGGGGTGTATTAGAGTTGTTATTGGATTCAAAGGGATGCCTTTGTTGCTAAGGGTTTGGCTTAGGGTTGTGATAAACCTTGTTATAGTGAAATATCTACAGTATCAATTCTTTAAGTGAAAAAAATGGAGAGCAATTCAGCGATAGAGATTGATTAATTGAATGGGAAATTTTTTGAGATGTATAAGCTCAAGATGGAAGATATGTTAGTGGACAAAGATAATTGTATCATTTTGGATCTAGGTAAAACACCTACAATATTGTCAACAAAATACTAGGTAAAGTTGGATCGGAAGGAGAATAACACAATCAGGTTGTGTCTCTCAGATTCAATATTACTGAATGTGTCAGGAGAAGCTACAACCAAGGAATTATGGGATAGGTTATGGGATTTATATCAGTAAAAGTCACTGGTAAACAAATTGTCCCTACAGAAGAAGTTGTATAACTTAGGGATGAAATATCGAGACTGAGTGACAAATCATTTGAACACCTTCAATATTGTGGTAAGTCAGCTAATATCTATTCATATTAATATTTCTGATGAAGATAAGTGTATCAATTATTGTTCTCTTTACCAAACTCATGGTATAGTCAAGTTGTGGCCATAGGTAGTAATTCAACTACTTTAACTTTCGATGATGTGGTCTCATCCTTGTTTTTGGAGGATATGAGGTGGGAAGATATGGAAAGCCAGAGCATAGATGCCTTATTTGAAAGACTAGGATGCTCCCATAAAAGAAATATATCTAATTCCTCAAGTGGGATATATAAATCTAAGGGAATATCTAAATCTCCTGGAAAAATTGTAAAGGTATGTTGGATATGTGGAAAAGAATTGTATTAAAAGAAACAATGTACATCCAAAAGTGTTGAGAGAGGGAAGGGATTTCAATATGCACCTTCTAAGAAGAAAACACATCTGCGAACAAAGGAGGGGATGTGTACTTGGATTCTTTAAGCACACGTGCAGATCATGAGGCATGGCTAGTTGACTCAGGTGCATCCTTTCGCATGACTCCCCACAAGGATTTGTTCTGTGAATATGAAAGGTATGATGGAGGTGACATTTTCCTAGGTGGTGACATGAAAAGAAAAATCATAGGACGAGTAAAATTCAAGTTGAAGGTCATGGATGGAAGGATTATAACACTCCCTAGTGTTCTTCACAACCCATGGTTGGCTAGAAATTTAATTTCTATAAGAAAAATGGACGATGTAGGGGTAAAAATAGTGTTTGAGAAAGAAAGCTATAGGATGGTTTGAGGGGAAATGATGTTGTTGAATGGATTTTGGATTGGAACCCTATATAAGTTGTTAGGAATAACTATTAGTGATGGGTGCAATAGTTCCTTTGTTCTTGAGATTGGAGATGAAGAAGAAAAAACTCCTACAATCTCTGTAGAAAAGACTATGCTGTGGCATAAAAAATTGGGACATATCGAAGAGAAGGGCCTTTGAGTACTACATGGTATGGTCGAAGGTATGTCTAACTTCTCTTTGTATTTTGATTTTTATAAACATTGCGTATATGGGAAGTAGAATTGAGTAAGATTCCCCTCTAGTTCAACGAGGGAAAAGGGAATTTTATAGTTGCTGCACAGTGATGTGTTTGGACCTGTGTTGATTCCATCATCGGGAAAATATATGTACTATGTCTCATTTATAGATGAAATTTCGAGGAATATATGGATTTGTTTCCTCAAGAAGAAATATGAAGTCTTTGACAAATTCAAAGAGTTTAATGCTCTTGTGGAGAATCAGATAGAGAAGTGAATTAAGGTGATAACGACGGATAATGGTGGAGAATCGTACGAAAATGAATTTGAAGAATTCTATAAGAAGTGAGGTATAGAAAGGTATAATACTACTCCATATACACCTCAAAAGAATGGTGTTTCAGAAAGGATGAATATGATTTTGATGGAAAAAGAAAGGTGCATTCTTAGTGGTGCCAGCTTAGAACAATAATTATGGGCAGAGGTAGTGGGTACTGCATGTTACCTAGTCAATCAATCAACCTCATCAACACTGGATGAAAACACTCCACATGAGGTATGGAATGGTAAGAAACCCTCTCTCACACATCTAATGGTATTTGGTTGTGATGCCTATGTTCACGTTCCAAAGGAAAACAAGAGTAAGCTAGATAAAAAGACTGAAAAGTGTATCTTTATTGGGTATAAATATGGTCTAAAAGGTTATAATATTTGGAACCCATAAACTAAGCAGGTTGTTTATAGACGAGATGTGGTATTTAGAGAAATCAAAGATGTTTTCAAAAATCAAGTCCTACCAAGGAAGGAAGAACTAGAGAAAATAGAGTTTTAGTTGAACGATAATGAATTAGACTCTACAGAAGAATATGAATAAGAAGAAGAAGATCATCATACTCTAGTATTGAGGATATCGGTTCGGGAAAGAAGGAAACCAAAAAGGTATACTCCATATGATTTCCATCCAAATTTTTCTTTCTTTATTACTGAATATGATCCTAGAATTGTTAGTGAGGTAGTGGATTTAAAGGATAAAAAACCTAGGGAAAAGGCCATGATGGAAGAAATGGCATCATTGGACAAGAATGAGTCCTAGGATCTAGTTGAGTTTCCAACTAGAATAAATCCCATTAACAAGAAATGGGTGTTTAAGAAGAAGTTAAATGAAGAAGGAAAAGTGGAGAAATACAAATCTCGGTTAGTAGCAAAAGGTTATTCCCAAGTAGAGGGAATTGACTTTGGTGAGATTTTTTCTTTGGTTTCCAAGTTAACTTCAATTAGAATTATTTTATTTGTTGTTGCTACCTTTTATTTTGAAGTAGAGCATATGGATGCGGGGAAAACATTCCTGCATGGGGATCTAGAAGAATAAATCTACATGAAGCAATTAGAAGGATTTGTTGTGAAGGGAAAGGAAAAGTTGGTATGCATGCTGAAAAAGTCTATGTATGGGTTAAAGTAATTGCCAAGGATGTGGTATCAAAAATTTGATACTTATATGTTGGGACTTGGCTTCACAAGGAGAAAAGAGGATCATTGTGTGTATTTCAAATTAATCAGTGATCATCTTATTTATTTGTTCTTGTATGTGGATGATATGTTGTTGATAGGAAACGACAAGGAGATTATCAAGGATGTGAAAGATTAGTTGTCCTCTAAATTTGACATGAATGATTTTGGTGCTGCAAATTTCATTTTGGGCATGGAATTAAAAGAGATAAGGAAAACAAGAAACTCTATTTAAATCAGAGGAAATATGTCGAGACAATATTGCAAAGGTTTATATGTAGAAATGTAAACCACTCAGGGTTCTTATTTCTATAGGTGTAAAGTTATCTACAGATTAGTGTCCTAACACACGAGAAGAGGAAGATGACATGTCTCATGTTCCATATGCTAGTGTGGTTGGAAGTTTGATGTATGTAATGGTCTGTACTAGACTAGGCATTGCACATGCAGTGGGGGTTTTTAGCAGGTATATGTCAAAACCAGGAAATGAGCATTGAACAGTAGTAAAGAGGGTTTTTAGGTATTTTTGTGGCACTACTAATTATGGATTGTGTTACCAAGGAAGACCATGATTCGATAGAATGTTGGATATACATGGATTTTTTCATATAGACTGGGATGGAGATTTGGATTGCAGAATATCTACAAGTGGGTATGTGTTTAAACTGTTTGGAGGAGCAATCAATTGGATGAGAAAAAGACAACATGTAGTGGTACTCTCAACTACAGAAGTTGAATACATGGAATCCAGTCATGCAACTAAGGAAGTTGTATGGTTACAAAGATTGTGTTATGGTATTGGGTTGGTAAAACAAGTTATAATGATATATCGTAACAATCAGATTGCAATCATCCTAGTGAAGAACCAGGCTTATGATTAAAAGACAACGCATATTCATGTTCAATATCACTTTGTGAGAGACATGGTTGACGAAAAGAAGGTGTTGTTGATGAAGGTGGACACTTTGAATAATGTTGTAGATTCATTAAAAAAATATGTGACCATTGAGAAGTTCTCTTGGTGTAGAGGATCTATGGGCATTGTTTCCCTGGATTGTTGTTTGTGTAACCTTATGACCCCCTATATGCAAAGAAAACAACAAGTGGGAGAATGTTGGGTATGTGTTATATTCTTTGCACGACCAAATCTAGTGTTTGCATTGCATCAAGCACATTGGGGGATCATAGGGGGGTTGCAGGGGGGGCATATCCCCCCTTTCCCGGGAGATCATAGGGGGGCGGAGACGACCTATTTAGGGGGTCAAAGGGGGGTGGGGGAAGTTCCCTAAAAAAAAAGAATTTGACAATTTTTTCGTCTGTTTTTAGCATTTTTTCGGCACATGTTTTTCGTCGATGGTTTTCTAATTCTAGTTAAGGAATTAGGGTTATTGACTAACTGGGGTCAATGAATTAGGGGTTTTTGATTCCACGAGATCATATATATATTGTATTGTAAACAATGAAGATATGATGAATAAAATATTAGAGGTGCGGCTCTAAACATGTTGTTGGTTTTGCCAGTTTGGGTTTCCAGGGTAAAATATCTTTGTAATGTGTGTGTGCGTGTGCGCACCATTGTATTTTTTATTTTTGTATTAAGAATTTTTTTGTAGTAATTAATTGTACAAGGTTAAAATCCACAGGAGAGAGAGAGAGAGAGAGAGAGAGAGAGAGAGAGCAAAAAAAAGTGAGAGAGGGGGATAGGGAGTGGTGGGAGAGATGGGTATATGCAGGGGAGAAAGAGTGGAGAGGGACATAAGGATAGAAATGGAAAGAGAGAGAGACTGTGTGTTGGAGGGAGATAAAGGGATACAAAGAGGGGGTGTCGAGAGAGAGAGAGATAAGGGGGGGAGAGAGGGAGGGAGATACAATGAGTGATAGAGGGAAGGGGATACAAAGTGAGGGGGAGAGAAGGGTAGATGCAGGAGGGAGAGAGGGGGGGTATAGAGGGATGGAGGGACAAAGGGGAAGAGGGAGGGACAGGAGGGGATGAAGGAATTAGGAGAGGAGATAAGGTGAAAGGTAGATGGGTAGGGGACATAGGGAGGGGAGAGGGAGAGAAAGAGAAATAAATAAATAAAAGGCAGAAGAGCACTTGCGTGTTCTTTAGAGCACAAGCACATTCCTAGAGTGTGTGCGCGTTCTTAAGAGTATGTGCGTGTTATTTCGAATTCAATTTTTTCTGGGGCATGAATGGAAATTGTAACATATGTATATCCTCATTTGGTTGCCTTAGATTTAGGTTCGTAATGAAAAACCTAGTGGTTTGATCTGTAAATACATAAAACTATCCATTTTATGAAGATCTTTTTATACCTTTTCTTTTAACATTATTTTTATATAAGCTACACAAATTTGTTTTCAATGAAGCTACATAAACAGATAGTTGGCTACACAGATTCCATATATATATATATATATATATATATATATATATTGTCTACTATTTTTAATCTATTTTTGTCTTGACATATATTAGAATCCTAAAATACATACCTCTTTTTATGCTATAACTTTTTATTAGCTTAACCATTTTAAAAATAAGTTATATGCCACACTAGAAGAGACCGATATATACAATCTAAAAATAAATAAATAAAAATTTAATAATGTTCAGACCCGCATAGCCTGCACTAACGAAATACATTGTAGTTTCAAAGATATATTGACTTTCATAATTTTAAAAAATATATAAAATTACTATTATAAATTTTGAAAAAATACACCACACTAGAAAAATGGGTTATCTACAATTATACAAAAATTTTTAAGGAAATTACATCGTTAAGGTACTCAACACATGCGCCAACGAAGACATACACCTTATATTTTTCTTGAAAAATAACATACCGTTGTTAGAAAAACTCAAATTTCACATAGTTATTCACAATTTCTATAAATAAAATTTATATATTTGGAAAATTAATTCAATTTCCTACATTTCATATTTTTACACCATATTCAAATTCATTGTAAAAGTACCCTGAATATTCCATGTCCAAGTTAACAAATTGTTGGTTTTCCATGTTTTCATTGCCACTAACACGTCATGAGAGACCATCATTAGCTTGGACATGCCCTTATGCATATTGACAAATATTTGTTAATTAGGTTGCGGGTCATTATTCATCTCAATTTATGAATAACACAAATGCATGAATACAAATTTTGATTCCTTAGGGACATTCCTCTATGAATCAACTTTCTAACAACTGTACTCATGCCTCATTTTGAGTTCTGAGCTAAATGTTACAACCTTCTGATGTTTGCAATTTTTTCTTTGTAAACTATCAATTTTGCTAACATGGCAACCTAGATGACATGGCATTAAACATGGATACTAATATCCACATGTCCTCCCTTGATTCATCCATTCCATCAAACTTATTTTCTTTCATCAACAATCGACTCATTCTCTTCCATCAATGAGTTATAAAAGACACGTCTTCACGAATTTCATCGAACCCTGAAACCAAAACTAGAATGAATCTTAGTTGACATCTCAAGATCGAAAGTAAATCTCAGTCATTGATCCACTAAAATTTTCCAATCCCACGGATAAATCTCAATTGTTGATCACCAGATCGAATGTGATCTGGACTGTCCATTCCCCAATATTTCCAAACCTTGTCGACTTTGAAACTCCATCGGCAATCGACAATTTTCTTTGACAAACTGACTTGCAAGACTTCACCAAGTTTGTCGAACTTGATCATCGATGATCAATGATCATCATTTCCTTCCAATGAACCAACTCTTATGAAATTTCTCAACTCTGAAACCTCCATCGACAATCGATGATCGATGGTTCTCTTGGATGACATGGCATGGTACATAGATTTTGATATGGCATGACACTTGGATGTTAACGTGGAAACTTTGAGGACTTAGCATACCATGTGGATGATGATGTGGCATGACATGCAGATGATATCTACCTATTGTACCCTGAATTGACCACGTCACCCTCCTCTTTTCCCCTTCATCGGTGATCGATGATCTCTCTTACATCAATGATTGACTATTTCTTTTTCATTTATGAAAGGCTACTTCATAAAAAAAAAATCGAATGTCAATCGCTCCATTGACGATCGACAATTTCCCTTCATTCATGATTTACAAAAGGTCTTCTTCATAATGTTTTCACCAAACCCCAATTGCTCCATCAACAATCAACAATCTCTTTTAATATGCAAACTACAAAAGTCTACCTCATTTGATGAATTCCGACACTTAGAAAATTTTTAACCAAATTTAGGATGAATTTGGGTTTTCGATATTCAAACCAAAATGATCTCAACTGTCAATTCATCATACTTCGCAAAAATTTGTCGATGAGTCTGGACCGTTGATCACCAACTCGAAAGAAACCTGGGCCTTCAATTCCTTGAACTTCATCAACGATCGATGATTTCTTTGACAAACTAACTTGGATCTCACTTCATCGATTTTGTCGAACCCTGATCATCGACGATCGACAATTTCTTTTCATCAAAGAACTGTGAAAAGTTCACATAATTTTTCTGACTCTAATGAATTTAGAATTTATGCCCAAACCTACATTGGATCTAGAACATTGATCTTCAAGATCAGAGTGATCTCAACCATTGATTTAAAATCTCCAAACTTTGTTTAACTTCTCCAAACCTGCAAATGATTCTAATCCTTGACTCTTAATGTTTAAATGATATGGACCATTGATTCTCCAACTCTTCAGTTTCCATTTAAACATACAATTTGAGCTTCCAAGATGGATTTAGAATTGCAACCTAAAAAATGATATCATTGATCATCTCTTCGATGGTTTTGAGGGAAAATTAAACTTGAATTTGTTCATAAATTTGTGTATTTCACTCTGGTTTCACCAATTTCCCCAAATACAACACATATCAAATTTCACCACAATGAATTTACCCAAAAATATGCGCTAGTATTTGTCCCATATAAGCTCGATGTTGAATCTTAAGCTCTGATACCACAATGTAACATACCCATTACTAGAAAAAACTAAATTTGCTCTGATACCACAATGTAACACACCCATCCCCCAACTGAGTTAGGTTACTACTAAATTTGATCAATTCAAAAACTTTGATACCAATTTTAACTACATAAATATACAACATGACATACAATCTCATGCAAGCGTTGATAACCATTGAAATGTAAAACAATCAATTAAACATGCACAACAACTAATAAACACACAAAACAACATTCGATCAAACAACAACACAAGTGCATAAGTTTCATTTAGGTATAATAGGAAACAATAAATAAGCTAAACTCAGAAGAAAACATAGAGAATTTAAGTGAATAATTCAAAATAATTTAACCCCGACGAATATGAGAATATGAACACTTATCTTGTTAAAACATAACCCATTGAAAATGATGGACATTCCTCTCTACCATAGACTTGTTGTTATAGTTCTCAACATCAAGTCACCCCTGAGCCAGGGYTATGAATACACAATAGACGGTGGTTCCTAAGGTTGGCTACTATCCCCTCTCAACAACAAACTCCGACAACCATTCCAACCAACCAACTCTCTTCCCCTCAACCTGCTCATCCCAAGGAATGGGATCCCCTTCTCTTTCATGCAATCCTTCATGCTATACCCCTTCCCTCCAAGTCTCTAGCATAGGTTAGACATGAATCTCTCTACTAGGGAATCAAGGAATCGGTGGCTGTGTCCAGGAATTTGCACCATAGAAAACAACTTTCTCTCTTGACAATTTATTGAACTGAAACTACTCACAGACCTGCGACCTCTATCTCCAAAAATTTATAGCTCCAACCTATTGTTCTTCCGGCCCAATCACTCCTTTCAGCTTCAATGCTCTCCTCTCTCTTGTTTCTTTCCCCAATTGCATACCAACTGCCTCTATGTGCTCTACATGCTCTCCCTGCCCATATGGAATTTTCCTTTCTTCTCCTTGCTTGCTTGACTTTCGCTCTTCCCAAAAAGGATTTGCTTGACTCCCACACTTCCCCCATGCTTGATTGTACTCAACCCATGTTCTCCTTAATTCTATGAGATGATCTCACACCAACCCTCTTACATGCATTTAATGGTTGGGGCTTGGGAACACTCCAGATAAAAATAGAAGGTTTATATACAATGATAATTTGGAAAGATGGTTTGGGTTTAATACACATGGGTAACTTCCCCTTTGGACCCCCTCCTCTTAGGCCTCCCCTCTCTTGTGGATACTTAGACCCCAACTCTCTGTCTGTGTTCATCTTCATTCGACGATACATTTCATTATTATTTCATATATACATATTACATCACTTTGGCATGTGGCCATACATCATGTTTACAGTATACATCTCTAAACTTGGGATTAAAAATGTTACACTCGTGAACACTTATAATCATCTTTAATTTATGTCTTTAATAAATTATAAACTTTGACTATTGATTTATTGATTTATGAGGTTATCTAAAACACATTAATATTGAATTTGGTACACAAGATCACATTTTTATATACTATAGGATATATCATTATTTCCAACATTCTACAATCTTCATTTTATTAATAATTTGATTTTTTTCTTAAATCACAATATCAAAAATATTGTTGAATCATGTACCATTCATAATTACAAACTATTTTTATTTCATTACGAAAAACTAATAAGTGAAGTTAAATCACAATATAAAGATATTGTTGAATCATGTACCATTCATAATTACAAATTATTTTTATTTCATTACGAAAAACTAATAAGTGAAATTAAATACAAAATTATTTAAAAATAATTATGTGTTCGTAAAGTAAAATCAATTTTATTGAAAAAAACCTAATGCATTTTGTTGTTAATAAAACGTGAACAATTTTATTGAAAAAAACCTAATGCATTTTGTTGTTAAATAAAACGTGAACACTTTGTTTTGACCTGGTCTACATGTCAAGTGACGTGTCAAGTTTGAGCCTGCCAAGTGACGTGTCAAGTTTGAGCCTGCAGCCTTCATGAATTTAGCTTTTGTCAAGTGACGTATCAAGTTTGAGCCTTCAACCTTCATGAATTTAGCTTTAGCAAAAACAATCTTATTCTAAAATTTTATAACGCAAACATATTTTTTAAATTGAATTACATCTAAAATGTCCATATCCACCCTTTATAATTTTCATAACCAACATGACGACTTTTTGTTATCTCGGTGTTGAAATGTTTGATTACTTATGTTGACACACACGGTCATACTTTCTCAAATAGTTGTCCTATGTGTTATGTTTTAATTTTTTTATATCATATTTGGTTATAATATTATGTTTTTATACTAAAAATAATATGCAAATAAATATCAATACAACTTCAAATCTAGAGGAGGTAAGGTATGTATACTTCTTTAGATTTTATCAGTCAAATCACTGAATTGAGAAGTGACTTAACTGTAACCTTAAAAATATTATTATTATTATTATTATTATTATTATTATTATTATTTTACTATTATTAAATTTTATTAAATTGATAAACTTATAATATACAAATAAATATCAATATGAAAATATTATCTATTAAACTATTATTAAATGGGTAGACTAATACCTATTGAGAAGAGCAAAGTTAAATAGCCTATTATTAAATTGGTGGACTTATACTTATTGAAAAGGTTAAATAGCCTTTTAATAATGGTAGACTTATAATATGCAAATAAATATCAATATGAAAATGTTATCTATTAAACTATTATTAAATTGGTAGACTTATACCTATAGCTTTTTAATAATTTAATAATGGTAGATTTATAATATGCAAATAAATATTAATATGAAAATAGCCCAAAGATTTGACTGGTAAAGTCTACAGAGGTATATATACCTTGTCTCCTTGAATTTGAATTTGTGACCTCTTAAGAAGAAACGCATGTTCTTAACCATTAGACCCACTCATGTTCTTATGCATATTGTAACAATGATTATCTATATATTTTTACATTTATTCTCTTTGAAATTTTTCATTCTATTTGGACATTTTACAACATTTTAGACAATATTAATATTTTTATATCTTACTTTTCTTTATATAAATCATAATCATTTTGCACACTCAACCATTATATATGACATCTTTAAATATATAAATACACTTAATTCTTAAAAATTTAATTAAAAGTATATTTAAATATATATTATTGATTTATTTATGAAATTTTTATTTTTCCCATTCACACATCTATCTAAACTATAAAGATAAGTGGTTAGTCTAATTATAATTGTTAATAAATATTAATAAATATGTATGTAATTTATAACTTACATTCACACATCTATCTGAACTATTCTAATCATAATTGTTAATAAATATTAATAAAGTGTAATTTATAACTTACAGTTTTCAACAATAAAACAGATTTATAATTCATATTGGTTTAATACATCTCGATAAAATAAATAAGATATTATGGTTTAGCTGTTGGGGTTAATAAATTTGGTTAATAAAGTACAATTTATAACTTACAGTTTCAACAATAAAACAGATTTATAATTCATATTGGTTTAATACATCTGAGTAAAATAAATAAGATATTTTGGTGAGGCTGTCCTGGTTAATAAATTTGGATTTAAAAATTGGTACATGCCGGTATATATATTTTTTCCTTTAGTGTCATTGCAAAGGAAGTACTTGTTTTCTGGTAGAGGACCTGGTGTGGTAGAGGACCTGGTGAATGTCGTTGGGAAGGGCCACCTCCAGAAAACATGAACGCATCTCTTCTCGCCTCGCTTGGAAAAGAGTTTCATGTAACATGAAATTTCCTTTCATCACCCGATCAAAATCCAAATCTAACCCATTAAATATCCGTGTCTTTTTGTTTTTTTCTAAGTAATAAGTTGCATGAATCTCACTCTAGCTGAAATAAAATGTTATGGTTGATTATAATATTATTTGAAGGTTGTAGTTACGTCAGTCTAGCTGAAATAAAATGTTATGGTTGATTATAATATTATTTGAAGGTTGTAGTTATGTCGATAGGTGTACACCATCTAGGTTAAACAACCTTTTACAAAAAATAGTTAATGGATAGGTGGGATTTAATGAAAAGGATAATTCATAATTTGTTTTTCAGATTAACACTGATTAATATGAATACAACATCTAATTGTCATGTTTGATTGTGCTTAATGTAGTAGTGGAGTATGTTGGGTTGATATTTCAGTGGATGGAATACTAAGTATGGAGGGATGATGTTTTGGTGCTAGCATTTCTAGATGTTTGTTAAGATTCTACTTTGCTCTAAGATAGTTAACTAATAGTGATTCTTATTGACCTTAACCATCCACTTCAATTGTGGATGTACTAATTTATGTTTAATTGGTAGGCACCTTTGAACTTATTTTTGCATTAATCCATAATACTAATTCATTTTAATTAAATGAATAATTTCATAGAATTTGAACATAGTTACACCTTTTCCTTTAAAGGTCAACATCTTTATTATTAGTCCGTTTCGAAGGCCAAAGGGACCATAACATTCGATTGATGTTTGACTTCATATTAGTTATGTCTTTGACTATAAATTTTTGTTTGATCTCTAATGTTCAAGATAGAAAACACAAACTTGTATTTATTATATAATAAAAAAAACTTAGTCTTCTCAATTTCATTGGAGAATAAATTTGAAGTCTTATTGGAGATTCGCTATTCTCAATGTTTTATTTTCCTTTCTTTCCTAAGTTTTTGGTTTCTACCCAATGTTTTATTTTTCATTCTTATTTCCCAGACATAATGCAATTTTTCTCATTACCTAAGTTTTAAGTGTGTTTCCTTCCGTGTCACTATCACTAATCAATGCACTGACATACAAGATACTTCTTTGCACCATATCACTGCATTTTCTATCCACTGCCTCACATCATTCCACATTTTCTTTGCTCCGCATTACATAACTATCCCCTCAACCTGTACATTTTCTCTACACCACCTCACCGCCACATTTTCTCTACACCACCTCACTGCATTTTATATGCATTGGATAGTTATATCCTCAGCCTCATCATTTGAAGCTGCAAAGGCATTGCATTTTGATGTACAAATACATATATTGTTTTAATTATATTATATAATTGTGTGAGCAATAATGATAAATCTTGCTAAACTTGGAAACAAATCTTGAAAAACCTGCAAAACTTTGTCAAAATAAATTGAACCGCCTCACCACTTTTCTATCATTTCCATCTCTCTAATGCTTCACTCAGCTTCTACTATTTTCCTCGGCTTATGATCAATTATTCTTAGAAA
>SNQJ01S0121925.1:0-26873 GCA_010110895.2 Picea sitchensis | reverse complement strand
CCAACTCATCCTTCTAGAAGATTCTTTCTAGAAGGATCGATAACTCATCCATTTTCCTTCTTTAGAAACATGTCCGCACCCTTACTTTGAGTACAGTGCGAGAAGTTCGCAGTCAAGCTGAAGGCAACCTGCGGGAATTAAGGATTCTCGCAGGAGAGTATATATGCAGCCTGCGAACTATCTTTTAAACTAAGCTTTCTGGAAACTGACAAGTGTAACCTTTTTCATGAAAATGTTCTTAATAAAGAGTTTGATTTTCTATTATCATGACACTATCATGACATCATCCCGATGACCAAAAATGTGGATAACAGGAAGAAGCAGACAGGATGCTAAGGGAAATGAAGTTCTTCATGAGTTTCCCATGGCATTATGATCCATGTGGGATCATCTCTGAGATGAGGGTGAAAAACAAGAACATCCCATATGTTCATGAAGCTAGGCTTGAAGTTGAAAGATTTTCAAACTAGATAGTGTGGCAGACTAACACATTGGTCGAAGTAGAATAGCAGGATGCCCCGGCCACTGTATCTCAAACATCCATGCCATAGGTCCCGAAAGAGAAAAGGCCTAGGCAAGATTTATCTCTGCCTGTCACAGAGGTATCGTCTGAAGAGTTCCAGCTGCATACTAAGAGGCCTAAGACTATGTCAGTTCCTGGCCTGACCGAATAAAAAGAATCCCCATCTACAACAGTGGCCAAGGTTGATAGGCCACCCTTCGGTCCGAGCCTCCATAAGGTCATAACCTCAGCAGTGTCGAAAAAATCTATAGATTCTCCATTGACCACCCAGCCAAGCAAGGTGGGACTGAAGCTGAGTATCTTCGAAAAGTATGAGTTGATCAAGAAAAGGAACCAGACCCTGACCAGTAGTACTTGCGCCCAGTTCTGGAAGCAGACGTCGAATGCGCAACATAGGTTTCTATCGTCATTTGACATCGAGAAGGGAAGAATGAATATGACCTTCCTCTAGGCGCAGGTACCAGATCCAAAGGTGATCACTGACTACAAAAGGGCCACCTTCGAATTCCAGATGAAGGACGTGCATCTGGCCGACCAGATGGATCTACACAAGCAGACAGGGGAAATGGTCTTTTACATGTTGGCACATGCTTCCACCACTATGTCCAAATTGTAGGTGTCCCTAAACAATGTTCAAACAAAACTCAAGTTGGAGAATATATCGTCCTTTGCAAAGGACAATAGAATCAAGACTTTGGAGGAGTTGGTCCTTAAGATCGGTTACGATCCTTCAAACATGAAAGTAGTTGAGGAAATGATAAAGAAGAAGAATTCTGACATAGCCTCCTTGAGGAAACAACTGAAGCTCTCCTCCACAGAGGATTCACAGGCAAAGGAGATAGCAGAGAAAGAAGGAGATAAATATGAAATGCTCAAGCTGCTCATGGAGCAGAACGCACAACTTAAGGAGATGGAAGCTGAAATGGAGAAACTGGTGAAAGAGAAAGAACAATTGAAGCCAATGGAAGTCATTCCATTGAATTCCATTCCAATTTTGGGAGTGAGCACAACATCAGTGACATAAGTCCCATCTGCTACTCCATTGACACCCCTAGAAAATACAGTCGACCTGGCTAAGTCCATGGAAAAGATGAACCTACAGGAAATAGAGATCAGCAGGCTAAAAAAGGAGATTGAGAACCTTCAGGAACTCAAATATTCCTTCCAGACCTGCCTCTCCAAGGAAAAGAAAGTGACTGATCAGCTCAAGCAGGAGTTACAACAACTCCGGAAGAAAACAGTGGTAGGAAAGACTTTGGCCGAGGTTAAAGAAAGTGTATGGACAGACATCACCAAGTCCACGAACGAGATATGGCCTATGATACAAATTATGTTTGAGCAGAATGAATTCATACAGAGAAGAAAATAGGCCATCGAGAAGATCAGATCAGAATTGGGAGAGATGCCAACACAGGCGAACGAGATCATCAAGTTCTTAAATTCCAAGACCAGGGAAGAACTGGAAGAGGTGAAAATTGAAGACAGAACAGAGACCATCCTTGAGGTCAAAAGAGTTTTGACCAAGAAAGGATTAATGCTTCAGCTGGAAGAAAAGGTTCAGGCCATGGACCTAGGGGTACAAAGATTCTTTAGTAAGATTGAGGCTCTACAGAAGAAAGGTCTACCTGGTCTGAAAGTAATCAATGATAAATTGATGACACTCCCATACTACAAGAAGAGATTGGCTGATGTGGCTAAGGACAGTTCAAAGTTTTCATTAATTCAAGGCAGCATCACTAGCAAATCATTTCTAGATTCTCTTCAGTGGGACATCAGTATCCAACATGAGATTCGATACATCTTCCTCACCAAGCCTACCTTCGCCAAGTACACAGAAATGGATGAAGTGTATCGAAGGCTACTCAAAGTCAACATGCCCAGTCATCTTCGATGGGAGGAACTCTGTGATCTGATCGAGTAGAAAATGAGTTGTCCTAGTATAGTCATTCGACCAGTCAGATGAGGTCGTGCATAGGCTTCATCAACGGTCCACCTAGAAATCAGCGTGTAGTTACACCACATCATCAAGCAGTTCCTAGATTTATGCAATTTGTTAAGTTAGTTAGGCTAAAAATAGATTTAGCACGTCCTGGTCATTAATGACAGGATCATTTGTAATTTGAGTTATAAATACTTCATCTTTTGAAGTATTGGGGGTTGTTGATCTTCACACCCTGACGCTATCAGACTATAATATTTTTGAAGAGATCTTGCATTAATACAAAGAGGCACTTTTACAGGATTCTTGCGTGTATTCACTGGTGATGTTTTTCTGTCTAAGTTGAATGTTATTTTTTCTTTGTTATCATACTATTTTCTAAATCTAATCTTTAGAAGTAACGAACATTGCAGGATTTATCTCGTATACCCTGTTTCTGACTCGAAAGATTTTAGTGTTTTATCTTCTGGTGTTTTCGATAAAGAAATTCTTAACTGCTTTTTTGTTGAAATTATCTTTCTCGTCTTTTCTGGTATTCCACATTTTACTCTCGAAGAATCCAGTGATTATTTTATCTCGCCCTGTGAAAGTTTTCCTTTGCATTTCTGATTTGGATTTCATATTTTATTTAAAACACAGACCCCATAGCCCAATGGATGTGTAGACTGTTTCAACCAACTCGACAAACACCAAAACAACAAAAACCGACCTATTTATTTACCTAGCCTAATATTTTAAATTTGAAACATAGCTAAATTATATAGAGAGATCCCTCTCTGAAGTTGGAAGGGCTAGATCCCATCTTCAAAAGTGGTTGGATAAAGTTACCTTTGTAGATTTCTTCTGTCGTCAACCTCTTGGAAATTTACAGAGTGCTAACACATTTGTTGGACCATTGATCCCTTTGATAGACAATTCTCAGCTGACAACTGAGAATATCAGTGTCAGAATATATTCTTCCCTCATGGATACTTTCAACTTCTCGACACCGATTCACCATGTTTACACCATGTCGAGTAGGCCTACTTCAATAGAGAGGTCCATTCCTTTCCACACTTCTTGTTTTAGTGATCCTTGGACCTTAACTTCTCCGACTTTATAGATTGAAGTTCATTCTCATGTTGGCATGGCTATGCCACTATAAATAGTGGAGATTATGCATCAAGCTATCCATGACTCTTCCACCGATCCCGATCCTGTTACCTCGTAGACGGATGAGGAGGATCTCGTTCCTAGGCCTTTATGGGCCACTTCATTATCTTGTTCACATGATTTCTTAGATGAGACTTTTCCTTCGGATGAAGCCATCCTTGAAGCCATGAATGTTTTCGAGAGACCTTGGGATGATATGCATCATCGATCTTATTTTCTCCCAAGTCTTGAAAGAATTGAGCAAGATGATTTGCGATCTACTTTGAGTGAGATAATCGGTCACGTCGTAGTTCCACTTGATACAAATGACATTTATGCCGAAGGAATTATGGTGATTATTTATCCTACTGTCTCGATCAATATCTCTCATACCCCTGGAAAAATTGAGAACGTAAATATAGGTGCGGATTGTTCTCCAGAAGAGATTTTGATCTACACCAACCTCTTCAAAGAGTTTCGAGATGTATTCACTTGGTCATATGAAGAGATGCCAGGGATTGATCCTTGCATTGTAGAACATGAAATTAGAACTTATCCAGATGTTAAAGTTGTTTGACGACGTCTTAGAGTTGTTAATCCTAGGAAGGCCCCCACTATTAAGGCAGAGGTGGAGAAGCTACTTAATGTCGGCTTCATTTACCCGTTTCCCTTGACCGAATGGGTATCCAACCACATTCCTGTGAATAAAAAGAAAGGATCCATTTGTGTGTGTATGGACTTTCGTGACCTAAACAAATCTTTTCCTAAAGATAACTTCCCCATGCCTTTCATTGATCATATTCTCGATGAGTGTGCAGGAAGCAAAATATTTTCCTTTATGGATGGATTTTCAGGATATAATCAAATCCAGATCAAACCTAAGGACCAACACAAGATGAAATTTATATGTCCTTGGGGTAATTTTCAATAACAGAAAATGCCTTTCGGCCTGAAAAATGTTGGAGCAACCTTCCAACACACCATGAATTTCGCTTTTCACGATCTCAATAATATAGTCGAAGATTACCTCGATGATCTTGATTCTCACTCTCGCAAGAGAGTGGATCATGTCACACACCTTCCGCTGGTTTTTGAAAGATGTCGTTATTATAGAATCCGGTTAAACCCTCACAAATGCATCTTTTGCGTTAGGTATGTCCATCTCTTAGGATTTTTAGTTTTTGAGACTGGTGTTGTTCCAGAGTCTGTACTTAAGGCTAAAAAGTACAGGGTCTAGGCATCCAAAAGTGAGTAAAAGATAAAAAGGGGAAAAAATCAACCCTCGGGAAAAGGGAAGCTAAGGCTGATTTCTAAGTTGGTCTTTGTCTCGCTTCCAAATGGTCCTGGATGCTGATATCCCATTCAATTGCAGCCCATGAACATTCAAGTTCGACCCAGGTGATGGTGGTTTTAACTATGGTGTCAAATAGGTTCAAAGATATGATGGTTTGATCCGATAGGCCGGGTTCAATGTTGGGTTGTCTTGCAAAGGGCACAGCCATGGAGGAACAGAAAATGAAAAGAAAGTTTGAGGTTTAAAATGGAACTTCAATTTTTTCTTTAACCGTATAAAAGAGAACTTTCAAAATCCGATGTTAAAGAGAGAACACAAACCAAAGGCCTTCTCCTGTAACTAATTTAAATTTTTAAAGAATCATGTATGAAATGTGAGAAAACATTAAGCCATCAACAATGCGAGGCTCCTATCAAGGGAGAATCTCGCCCTGTAAACAGAAGAAGAAAAAGGCAAGAAGTAATCTGACAAAGCATAAAATATAGAGATCTAAAACGTTCACAGGTCTTGTACCTACTGATAGCCAATACAGAGGAAAAACTGCAAGTGATTAGACAACTAAAAAATTGGTCACCACAGTAGAAGTTGCACTAAATTGTAGCTAAGAATTCATCAAAAATATATGCGAAACAAAATTTGATGTAAGATAATAGAGAAAACAAAACTCATAATTCAGTGTTCACGAAATCGGGAATCTTGGGATTGCTTTGTATTAATTTTCAAAAGAAAGAGAGTCTCTATTACAATCATCCAAGAAAGGTCCAACCTTTATTCTCACTTCAAAATGCATATTTATACAAACTTCTAAACGCTAGAATCTAAATCGTTCTAGAAGTTTTCGGTTACAAAATGGGAAATTTATGCATTTCACTTCTTTTTCTTTGTCCTCCTTCCTGCGGGTAGAGCACCTTCCTTTCTTTACTCTTTGGGTTCTAAAAATAGAACAGGCATACATCTGTCATTATTTGACACCAGAAGCCTTCCCTTTCGCCTACTCGGTGCAAGTGATGCACCTCTCCACCAACTGGGCTATCAACTTGGAAGGCTCTGCTTGGTCACTCACTTCAAGAGTGTAACAATTCTTCGCTAGTTGTGGTAAACTCTTTCCCACTTGTCGGTCCTCTGCGATGATGGAGCATAATTGTAAACTTGGTTGTACTAGCCATTTGTCCATTTGGGTCATATCAACCTGGTTGATCTAGGATATCTCCACTTTCTTCTTCTCCATGTTTTCTTTGATGTCCAATAGATGTTTATCTATATTGATTTTTCCTAGTGTCCCAGCACTGCTCTCCTTATCAAGATCTAGCAAACCTTTACTTATTAAAGAGAACATTTCCTCACAAAAATTCTTTACTTCGTTAGCTCTCCCCCTGCTGTTCGATATGTTTTTCTCCCAGACCTTCAGCAGGATATTACCTCTGGTTTGTTCTACAATATATAATTTTGATGTGCTGACCATCTCTATCTTTGTTGTAGCTATAACATTGTCTTGGAAAGTGACCCGTGCTGCCCCGACTTCTCTTTCTTTCAAAGAAATTTTCTCTAATATTTTCTCTATCATTCAGAAATTGTTCTGAATGGTTCTCACCTTTGCCAGCAAGTTTTGTTCAGCCATAAGTACCTTATGTCAGATTTCAGTGGCCTGCAATCTGAATATTTTTATGTCTACAACCTGTTTCTCGGCCACCTCCAATTTTGACTGCAACTCTATAATATGTTGCCCCTGTTGGCTTACCTGTGTTTGGCTAGTTTGCGCCGACTAGCGCACCTACTCGAGGTCGGACCTGGGCTTCTTGATTTCATGTAGGTCGGCTATTCAGGATTCCTCAAGGCTCCTTCTCACCTCATCCCTCACATTATCTTCAGCAGTAGCTACCTTAACTTCCAATTTACTGATCAAGAGGTTCTTTCATTTCAACTAGGCCGTCAAAGTCCCAACTAAGTACTGATTGGATATAGCATAAGCCCCTAGTGTCCTGGCTATCTCCTCTGCAAATGTTTCCTCTTTCGTGACCTTCCCATCTGTCATGATTTTAAATTTTTTAGCTACTACGCCCTCTTTTTGATAAAATCCTTTCCTTACCACAACCTTTCTTTTCTTGTCAAAGAAAAATTCGTTGGGAGGCAGCTCCTCTACAGAAATAGGCGTCAGTTATTCATTGAAAATCCATCCCTCATCAGGATTCCCCTTTGTGAACTGCAAGGGTGTGACAATAGAAATCAGACTGTCGATTTGCTTGGATGTTTGTTTCGGGGTGACTTTTGTAACCGGCTCGTTTGGCGCGAGCAAAAGTGAGTCACCCGATCCCTGTGAAGGTATCTCCACTTGGCCTTGGGCTTGCTTGCCTGGCGCACCCTTTTTGGGGTTTCCTTCCTGCTTATGGGGGACTTTGGCTCCCAACTATGAGGTTCCAGCCTCCATCTTTTTCCCTTGGTCCTTCTCCCCGCTAGGACTCTAGTACTTTGCACCTTTGGCTCCCATATGCTTTGTAACTGGAAGCTCTAGGGCTTCACTCTATAAAATATAGGGGAGACAACTCTGTCAGTGTTCCCGAAATTTCAAAAATTTGGCCATGTCTCCAGGTGGCAAGGCTTGAATCCGACTTAGGACTTCTGTGAAGGACCTCACTCCCTGGAATATTTCATCATGCGGGGAATCCTCATGTTCATACCTCTTCAGGCCACAACATGCCAGGTGATTTCTCACAACCTTAATAGGGTCATGCTTCTTAAACTCAATGTCTACCAGCTTCATTTCTTCCAGAGTCGTAGCCTCAGCTTTGGCGTGGCCAAAATCTAACAAGGAATATGCACTGATACGAATAGGGAAGGGTGGCCATACCTTTTTTGATACTCCTTTGAGCTCCTTGCTTATCCCGCCGAGCACAGACTGTCTGGCGATCTCATGGCACAATAGCTTATCTGGCAGGAATAACGGGAGGGAATATGGAGTGACGAAGGTGTCGAAAACCCTGATATACGAAAATTTCACCTCTAGATACCAATCTGCCACACTGCTTAGGCTGGTCACATTGCTATTTGATATCCTGGGAGGCGGTTGGCCAAAAATGGTGACATGCAGTGGCACCATTACCCAGTTGAAGATCTCGTAGATGAATTCTTTGGCCTTATCCTCCCAAAGATTTGAGTGGTAGACATGGATGGGCTCTGTACTAGATGGAGTCTAGTTCCAACTCATTAGAGGGAAAGGCGTCATGAATAAAATGGCATCCATGATGTAGGTGGACATGAAAAAAGAAGTTGCCTTCCCACTCACCTTCTGCGCTCAATATTCGATAATTCGACTGGTTAAGCTGTCTGAAAATAGTTTGGCCCAGTCGAAAGATAGACCTTCAACGAATATATGAATCAGAGGCACCCATGGGAGAAAACAATGTGTGGTGTCCTATCTCCCATACAACCTACAGGCCATCATTGCTATATACCTGAATGATGGCTCTAAGGAGGAGACTGAATAAATTTCATTAGAATCCTCCCTAAATTTTTCGGGGTGCGAAACCCAAATCCTAATTAGATCGGACAAGTTTCTACAATATTGCTCGCATTCCTTCTCCTTGAAACCTTCCATAAATTTGGCATTGTGGGTGACAGCTAATACATTTCCTGCAAATGTTCTAGTCTAAAAGTCCCAATCATCACCTTCTACTCGTTGATGACATTTCTGGTTGGGATATCCACATGGTCTAGCGCCCATCTGATCATATCATAATAAGGGAGGAGTCATGGTCTTGCCACTATTTTGTGCATTTCTGCCTGAATGACAATTTTGTATCTGGTGGCCAAATCATCCTTCTCATTATCGCTGGAATCATCTGAACAATTCACCGATTCATACTGAAGAATGTCGGAGATGTATGTCCAGGTTTTGACAATATTAATAATTCAGGGTGAAGTATCAAAAACAGCATCGGAGCCCTGACTTGAACTTTTGGCAGCCGCATTGAACGCCTTTCGTGGAGCCATGAAAGAGAATTTTGTATGCAGATCACCTATAGTAAGAATTGTAAATACAGACAAAAGTTATCCTGATGAAAAAAACTTTGCACGCAAAATAGAAATAAAATAGAAATAATGAAACAACCCCCTTATCTTAGTCATTTAAAACCTTGGTGTCCTTGCAAACCAAATGGTCAAATCGCTTAAAGAAAGATTTAGCAGTAAAAGTGAGATCCTACTATCTATCACCTCGTCGTAGTCCAAATAAATGCCATAATTGTTTGACGAGTCATAGCACGAATCAACGCAAAAAGCATTTAAAAGTACTCTGCGAACGGTGCGTATTAAAGTTTTCATTGATGCATCGATTAATCCTACTTAGCCCCTTTAATTAATTTTGTTTTAGTCTTTAATTTCCCCTTTTCGGCATTCACTGTATTGGGAGAAATCATTCCTACCCTTTGAGCCCCCAAAACCTGAAATTGCGATGATGCGATTTAGTTTAAAAAACATGATCTGACTTAAGCTCTTAAATAACCCATGCTTAATTAATAAAAATCGTGACTTCGTGACTCAGGGATACGAAGGTATATTTTTTTGGGAGAGCAATCGCCGAGTCACGAAACCCCGACAATGCTTAACTAGGGTTTAAAGTGACTTACCCCTAACACCAACCTGGGTGAACTTTTTAAAACCGTTTCGCGACTTCGCATATCAGAGTTTGAAAACCTTGTGACTTGTAACTCCCGAAGCATGATAGCGCAAGGTAATAAAAGTGATATACTTTCTTAACGGTTAAGCGATGGTGAATTAGGACTATAATGGCCATTGCCACTTCGCATGTCGGGGTAAACTTTTGATTTTAAGAATTACATTTCAACACTTGTGAAAGGTGGCTCCAACATAGGCTCCAGCTAGGGATCCTGTCTTCCTGTGAGACGGGAAGAAAAGTAGACCACGTGCATGTATTGGGTAAATGGAGTCATTGGTTTCTTTCTGCGAAACTTGTTTTAGGAAGGGGATACAGAGGGAAAAAGATATTTTGTCTTTACCTCTGAAAAGCGTTTCAACATTCAATTGCATTCTAAACTCAGTTGCAGCCCTTTCGATGACTTTCTCCTTCTTGATACTGAATTCAGGTCTGCTTTAAGATAATTGAAACAGTCCTAGGAAATTCAATAGATCCTGTGGATTTTGGATTGCATCAAACGAAGTAAATTTAATGCTTTTAATCAGGGGGGGTCCTGTCTGAACTTGGGATGTAGATTCGGTTTCGAAAAGGCTGGTTACCAGAGTAGAGTGAAAATTACGTATGACAGCCTTACAGATATCTTAGATATTGCTTCACTGCCAGCGAGCCTGTTCAATACCTCAGTGAAGTTATCTGGCCCTTTTTACTGAATTTCCTTTCACCACTTCGAATCGTAATTATGCATTTAAATTTTGAGATGAGGGCAACCATTTATGAATTTCCTTTCATCGTCTTCTTGGACTAGATGGGGGAAATCAAATATGAATTTCCTTTCACCATCTGTCTTATATTTTACTTTTTAAAACATGAAGTGGGGGCAATCAATTTGTATAAGGCATACCAGGGATGCTATCTGTGTAATATTTGCAGTGGAGGTATGTCAACTTGCTTTGATTACTCGGGACCAAACTTCTCTTAACTTTCAAAACACCTTATCCCGTAGGGAAAAAGGGAAAAATTACTTCCGAGGGCCTACCTTTGAGAAAGCCTCAATCCTTCGAAGACTGTTAAAAAACCTAGAAGAGTCAGGATCAACCTACGCATAACTTTGTTTAGTAGGAGACTGAGGAGTTTATGAGGATTGGCTTACTTTCCAAGGTCTATTTTCCAGCTTCCAAAGATAAAATGTAACCTCTTCTTCCCTTGTAGGAAACCTGGAAAGGTGCTTGGATTTTTAAGAAGGTAAATCCAAGGACAGAAAAAGGGTGACAAAGAAAGGTCTAGAATTTGAAAAACAGGGGTGATGGATTAAACCCAACTCTTGGAACCTTTTGTCTAAGACACTTTACTCTTTCTGCTTATTTTAATTACCTCTTATCTTTATCTAAGTGAAACTCTTAGGACCGAGAGTAAGAACTCATTCTTTTAATTCCATATCATACTTATGAGACCGTCACGACACTTTAGATACCTTCGTTTGAAATACAGACCTCTCTGGAATTCGTACCTTTTCCTTACCACTTCGTTCTCTTCTAAAATAATGAAAAATCTTTTCTATCACCTGTTTTCGGTGAATTTATTCTCTGATATATGATCATATGTTTATTCCTTTCGCTCATTTGGGCTGTAAGCCAGGATCCTGTAAGGGAACAACACAGAGAGTATCAGGGCTTTAAAAGAACTGAATGTGTTAAAAAATTTGTATCTCTACTTCTAAAAAAAACACCGACCTATTTTATTTTTTATGAAAGTAGACTTACCAAAGAAAATTTATGAAATAAAAAAGAAAACACAAACCAGTATATACAGTGGAAATTTTGGAAACCATTTATTTCATATAGTGTTTTAAATAACGCCTGTTGACAGGGACGTTGAGGATTTTACCGTCCAAATTCTCTAATAGAAACGAATTTTTCCCTTCAGGAGTTGTGACTTTGAAAGGTCCATACCAGATATGATCACATTTACCATGTTTTTCCGAGTCTTCCTTCCTAGCATCCCATTCAAAACCAAATCACTGGGGAGAAATTCTCTATCCTTGGCCTTACGATCGAATAATGCTTTCATGTTGTCCTGGTATTTCTGCAGCCTTTCGTCCACTTCATCCTTGTGTTGTTGAGCTTTAATCAACTGGTTTATTCTTCTCGTGACATGATTTGGTTCTTATTTCTCATCCTACCAAAGTTTCATTACGATAAGTGCTAGGTTTATAGGTAATACTGCATCGGTCCTGTATACCATTTGGAAAGGAGAAGTGTCGATAGATTGTTTTGTACCTATCCGATTCGCCCACAAAGCATATCTCAAATGCGTATGCCAAGATTTTTTTTTTCGCTCAACACTTTCTTAATTATAGTGATTAGACTCTTGTTTGAAGACTCGACTAGCCCGTTTCCTTGGGGGTAATATGTTGTGGAATGATTGAACACTATATTATACTTCTGAAAAAATCTTACCATAGCCATGGATTTAAATGCCTAGGCGTTATCTGTGACTATATTTCGAGGGCAGCCGAATCTAGACAAAATGTTTTCTTCTAGGAAATCCATTACCACCGAATTTGTTTTATTTTCTAGTTGGAATATCCTCCACCTATTTGGTGAATTAATCTGTAGTAGTAAAGATCAATTTATATTGAGCGTTGGAATGAGGGTTAATTTTGCCTATAAAATCTAGTCCCCATTGTTGAAAGGGGGCTTTCATTTTGACCGAAACCAATGGTAGCGCTAGGAGTTTGTGATTTCCTGCGAACAATTGGCAAGGGTGACAAGATCTGACTTTGGCGTTGACGTATGAGAAAAGTTTGGGCCAATAATATCCTTCCCTCAGGATCTTATAAGTCATTTCCCTCCAAGCGTGATGTCCTCTGCACACTCCTTCATGAAATTCATTTACGACCTTCTCTATTTCTGATTCAATTAAACAAACTAACAAGAAGCCTAGTGGGTCCTTCCAATACAATTGGTTTTTGGATATACAATACTTCACCGCATGCAGCTTCAACGTCCTGGATTTAGATGGGGATAGATCACTTGGGCATTTCAAAGTCATCAGGTAGGACACTATGTCTTTATACCAATCTGATGAGGCAAACTTCTCTTCGATTCTGATTGCAGTTATTTTTTAATCGAGATCGTTCATGTCCACACACTCTTCACATCCCTGTAGGCCATTTATTCTGAGGGATATGAAATTTGATTCAGCTAAGAGCTTAGCCAAATATTGTCCTTTTACTAGTCTCATCGGTTTTATCTCCAGATCAAATTCTTGAATTTTAGCAAGCCACCATCCCCTTTTCCCATCACTGTCAGACTGAACCAAAATGTATTTTACGGAACTGGTGGGTACGTACACAATTACCTTGGAATGTAGCACGTAGGTTCTAAAAGATTTTAATGCCTTCACCATAACATATGCTTTCTTTTCCATTATATCATATCTGATTTTAGCGTCTCTAATAATTTTGCTAAAAAGGGCTATTGGTTGCTCAAAACCTTCTTCATTTTTCTGGAGGAGTACCACGGCAAGTGTGTGTACGGAGGCAAACGAGAAAATCAGAAAATATTTTAGATAATCAGGGCTTGCCAGTACGGGTGCCTTGCTTATGACCTTCTTGATGCATGCAAATGATGCTTTGGCTTATGCTGTCCATTTCACTTCGCTGTTCTTTTTTAGCATATCTGTGATCAACTTCATGATTTCAGCAAAGTTTGGGATAAATATCCTCAAAAAAATTATTTTTCCTAAGAATGATTGAATCTCTTTTACATTCCTAGAGATATTTATGGTTTCTATAGCTTCAACCCTCTTAGGATCAATTTTAATTCCATATCGAGACACAATATGCCCCAAGATTTTACCTTCTTGCATAGAAAAGTGAGACTTTTTGGGGTTTAAAGACAAACCAAACCTGTGACATTTCTCAAATGTCTTCTTGAGATGTATCAGATGATCTTCATTGGATTTAGAAAAAATAGTTAGGTCATCAAGGTAGATAACCATGAATTTGTCCCTTTCGCCGATGAAAGCGATATCCATAGCACATTGGAAAGTAGCAGCTGCATTCATTAAACCAAAAGGCATCTTGTCATACATAAATGTACCCCAAGGGGTGGTGAAGGCTGTTTTTTTTTATCGTGGTCATTGACAGCAATTTGATTGTACTCGGAAAACCCGTCGATCATCGACATCCTATTTGCCCCAACTACTTTTTCTAAAATGTGATCCATTTTGGGTAGAGGGCAATTGTCTTTGACAGAGGACTTATTTATATTTCTAAAATCAACACACAGTCTAATCTCCCCACTTTTCTTTCTAACTGGGACCAGGTTTGCTACCCAATCGGAGTATCTCAATGGTACAATTATTTTTGCGTCCATGAGTTTTTTGACTTCCCTTTCAACCACCGGCAATAAAATAGGATTGATTTTTTTGAGTTTTTGTCTAAAAGGTTTGACACCAAGCTTTAGGGGTATCTTGTGTTCAATCACACTGGTGTCATAGGTTTTCATCTCTTTGTATGACCAAGAAAAAACATCTTTATACCACCCGAGCAAGTCTTTATACTTTCTTTTTACCTTGGGAGGAAGGTACCTTGATATTTTTACCATCCTAGGCTCCTCTTCGGTCCCTATGTCGCAATCTTCAACCTCTTCTAGTTGGGGTTGCAAAGCCGATTTTAAAGACATATCATTTTGGTCGAACATCAACCTCTTCTAGTTGTTGGTAAAGCCGATTTTAAAGACATATCATTTTGGTCAGCCTCTCCGTGAGGGATCAGTCCCTTTGGAATCTTATTGTTCTTTAAAAATAACATGCGATGATTAGCGATCTTTCCCTGGAACCCCTAAGGATCCTCTCCCCTCTTGCATGATCCATGTGTGTGGTCGCTTTGTTTTCTTGTCATCGTGAGTTTCAATGGCTTTCCACCATTTCAAGGAACTTCCTGATTTGTTCGTCATCCTCAAACACTTTCCAAAGTTGTTGATGTTGTTTGGTATGGAAGGTCTTTTCATCACCTCTATGTGGTACCTTAGTTTGAAAGTTGTAGGGGGGGAAAATGTCGAGGCTGCTTTGGCTAATGAATCATCTTGCAAGTTTTCAAAGCATGGGATGAAATGAACATTTACCGACGAGAATAAATTTTCTATTAAATCCCAAGCACAATTCCTGTAAGATCTTAATCTTGGGTGTTTGGCCTGGTATTGTCGATTTATCTGTTTCACTATCAACTCTGCATCTCTGTATACTTCCAAGTTCTTTATGTTCAGTTTCCTAGTAGCTTCCAACCCTAAGACTAGAGCCTCATACACACATACGTTATTGGCGTAGTCTATATCCCACTAAAGCCTGTAAGAGAAAGGAATCACAAATTCATTTTCAGGTACTACAAACAATACTCCTGCACCAACTCCTTCATATGACAAGGCACTGTCAAAAAACATTTTCCAAATTCCAATGCTATACATATTTTCGTCTATCTTTCCTGATTCATTTTCATTTATGTAATTGTCTTATGTACAACTATTTACACCATCATCAAAAGACAAAATACAATTCTCTAGATCTTGATCGACAACATAAATAGGATAATTGTTAGGATTCTATGGGTCACTCATTGTGTATGTTAGCCTCGTTTCCCTATATAGCCAAGTAAATTTCCCACCAAACACAGGAATCATGGCGTAGGTCATGTCTAGTTGAAGAGACCCCCAAGTTTGTCTCCGCACGACCTAGATAGTAGAAAGCCATACTTCGGAGGTATATCGGCGATAACTACATCCATAAAGATGTGTTTCACTGGAACCTATGCAAGAGTGAGTACTAAATATTTTATCATACCCATGCAATTAACTCTCCTTGAATCGAAAGACTACAGGTCTCCATAAGGCATGGTGATCTTGAGGCCTAGTCTGTCCATAATAGACTTGGTCATTACATTATGTGAGGCTCCAAAATCTATCATGCAGTTATACAGCAGTCGATCATTCACATTTAGGGTAATATAGAAGGGAGCGACGGTGTCTCTTCCACCCTCAAAATGTGGACCAAAAGTGATATTAGGCTTATCATCTTCCAAGTTTATCACGTTAGAGTGACTTTTTGGATCCGAAAAACCTATCATTTTGGTTATCTTCTTTCGATACACAATATTCTTTGCTAATTCTACCAGAGGGATTGGTATTTTGATCTTATTTATCTCATTTTCAAGGCTGAAACCTCCACTACCTTTGTGCATTTCTCTGGTTGAAACCTTAGACTCCTTCTTTTCCAACTTATTTGTTTGTGCTGATTTATTTCCTGTGAGTTTATTTACCAGTATATGTGTTTCAATTG
This sequence comes from Picea sitchensis, assembly GCA_010110895.2. Lineage (NCBI taxonomy): Eukaryota > Viridiplantae > Streptophyta > Pinopsida > Pinales > Pinaceae > Picea > Picea sitchensis. The sequence goes on along the minus strand of SNQJ01S0121925.1, from coordinate 10,999 downwards.
TCTTAATTTCTTTTTCTTGGGTCTCATCCTCTTTTACTTTGGGATTCTGCGAATCTACCCCTTTTATTTTGCTATTATCTATCTCGGTCTCCGTTGGAGAATGCTCGTATATTTCAACTCTTGGGAGAATTTTCTTGGGTTGAGGAATCGATGCGGGTTTGTTTCTAGGCCTCAGGTTGTACTTAGGTTGGACCTCAGCTATTATAGGATCAGTCACTTCTTGATAGATAGAAACATCAGTGTTGTTTATGTCGTCATCTTTATTTGACGGTTGCTGAGTGTCTAAGGACTTATCGTAATCTTCTTTAGTTAAATAAGGTTGTGTGCAGTCATCACCCAAATTTGTCACATCTTCTTCCAGATCCTCAAAATCTTGCAAGTCCTTTCCTCCTATAAAATTTTCATTTTTTAAAGGAGTTTTAATTTTATGGTCTTCATTTTTAATTTGTCTTTGTTGATTTTGAGGGTTGGGGTTTCTTCTGAATTCCCTCTTAACGAAAGGATCTTCCTTGGATTGATCTAGCTCCATTCTAGAAATCTTATTTGATAACTCTTTAATTATCCTGGCCATGTCATTCATTTTATCATCTGAGGATCTACTAGGCCCTGAGGATCCCGCGTGTTCCCTAAAACATTTGGTTTCTCGGTTTCCCATTTCTACTTTTGTTTTTAATTTGCCAAAAGCCATCATGTTAGATTTGATCTCTACAACATCATCTTGCATTCGGGTCAGGGTATCCCCTCTCCTTTCTCTCAACAGAAGTGCGAAATCGGGTTCGAAGGCTCCCGCAAAGGTTACCTTGGTTGCGGGTTGGGATGGTTTAACTTCGACTGGGATTTTATTATATAACTTGTTAAACCTTTGAATGAATTCCATAACAATTTCTGAATTTTTGTTTCTTAAAGACCCGAACTCAGTCAAATAGTATAAATGGTCTTTTCTTTTGCCCCATTGTCTAATAAAAGCATCTTCTAGGGCATCATAGGATAATATTGAACCTATGGGTAGACTTCAAAACCAGGTTTGTACCTATCCTTCGAAGGTCTGAACAAATAACCTCGAATATACGTCTTCTTCTTCAAGACCTAGGATATCTGCGAACTGATCAAAGAAATTTATATGTTCTGTCGTGGTCAAGTCCCCTTCCCCTGTAAATTTAGGTAAGTTTTTCATGTAGTTTTCAGGGAGGTCATGAAGAGGGACAGGCAGGACCAGAGGTGCATATCTGGTAGCTACTTTAGTGAAAACCCTAGGAGGTAGTGGCAACCCTTGGCCCCACCCTCCTCCTCGTGGAGCTCCTCCACCTCCTAAAACCTCTCCACCTCCCCCTCCTGCAGCCGCCATTGATATTATTGGATAGGAAAACAGTGTGTTATACAGAGGGTTCTGGAACACTAAAAGAGAATCTTTATCTTTTTCGAGAGACAAGAAAACTGAAGAAGGGGGAAAAGGGATGTGAGGGATTGGTTCCTCAGATTTACAAGAGATGTAATCAGGGGAACCCATGGGCGTGGAATCTGAGTGTATGGTATACTCTTCGAGACTCTGTGAAATCGGTAAATCTAACTGAAGAGTCGACAGGATATCGCTCATTGTTAAAATTACCGAGGGATTTTCACCTTTGTGTATGCCAGAAGTGGTCAGATGAATTTCATTTTTGACTTCAGGGAGAGCTAAAGTTGGGTTGATGGTTTTAGGGGGGGATTCGGGCAAAGTTAGATGCTCAAAAGGAATCTTATCTTTGGGTTGTGTGTGCCTAAGCTGGTAGACTGCAGTGGTTGGCTTAAGGGAACCTCTTGTTTTCAGTATTTTTTTGGGATCGGAAACGGGCTTGGTCTGTTTACCATTCGAGTTTTGTCTGGTGTTCCTTTGACCAAATGCCATCTTACTCAAGCGTGGAGTTTCCAAGTGAATGATAAAAGAAAAATCCTTTAGAAGGTGTTCACCCTTTGTTCACCATCAAAGGGTAGAAACTTGCAAAAATGTCATTCTACCAAGGAAAAGGTTTCATAACTTCGGTCCCCGACAACGGCGCCAGAAAGATGTTGTTCCAGAGTCTGTACCTAAGGCTAAAAATTATAGGGTCTAGGCATCTGAAAGTGAGTAAAAGATAAAAAGGGGAAAAAATCAACCCTCAAGAAAAGGGAAGCTAAGGATGATTTCTAAGTTGTCTCTATCTCACTTCCAAACGTTCCTGGATGTTGATATCCCGTTCAATTACAAAAAATGAATGTTCTAGTTCGACTCGGGTGATGGAAGTTTTAAGTATGGTGTCAAATAGGTTCAAAGCGATGCTAGTTTGATCTGATAGGATGGGTTCAATGTTGGGTTGTCTTGCAAAGGGCACAATCATGGAGGAACAGAAAATGTAAAGAAAGTTCGAGGTTTAAAATGCCACTTCAATTTTTTCTTTAACCGTATAAAAGAGAACTTTCGAAATCCGATGTTAAAGATAGAACACAAACCAAAGGCCTTCTCCCGTAACTAAATTAACTTTTTAAAGAATCATGTATGAAATGTGAGAAAACATTAATCCATCAACAATGCGAGGCTCCTATCAAGGGAAAATCTCGCCCTGTAAACAGAAGAAGAAAAAGGCAAGAAGTAATCTGACGAAGCATAAAATATAGAGATCTAAAAAGTTCACAGGTCTTGTACCTACTAATAGTTGATACAGAGGAAAAAATGCAAGAGATTAGATGACTAAAAAATTGGTCACCACAGTAGAAGTTGCATTAAATTGTATCTAAGCATTCATCAGAAATATATGCGAAATGAAATTTGATGTAAGATAACAGAGAAAACAAAACTCATAACTCAGTCTTCATGGAATCAAGAATCAATGATTTCTTTGTATTAATTTTCAAAAGAAAGAAAGTCTCTATTACAATCTGCCAAGAAAGGTCTATCCTTTATTCTCACTTCAAAATGCATATTTATACAAACTTCTAAACGCTAGAATCTCAATCGTTCCAGAAGTTTTCAGTTACAAAATGGGAAATTTATGCGTTTCACTTCTTTGTCTTTGTCCTCCTTCTTGCGGGTAGAGCAGCTTTTTTTCTTTGCTCTATGGGATCTAAAAATAGAACAAGCAGACATCTGTCATTATTTTGACACCAGAAGCCTGCCCTTTCGCTTGCTCGGTGCAAGTGATGCACCTCTCCACCAATTGGGCTATCAACCTAGAAGTCTCTTCTTGATCGCTCGCTTCAAGAGTGTAACAATTCTTCACTAGTTGTGGTAAACTCTTTCCCACTTGTCAGTCCTCTTTGATGATGGAGCATAATTGTAAACTTGGTTGTACTAGCCATTTTTCCATTTGGATCATATCAACTTGACTGATTTGGGATATGTCCACTTGTTGCTCCTCCATGTTTTCTTTGATGTCCAACAAATGTTTAGCTATATTGATTTTTCCCAGTATCCCAGCACTGCTCTCCTTATCAAGATCTAGAAAACCTTTACTTATTAAAGAGAACATTTCCTCACAAAAATTATTTACTTCTTTATCTCTCCCCCTGCTTTCCGATATGTTCTTCTCCCAGAACTTTAGAAAGATATTACCTCTGGTTTGTTCCATGATGGATAATTTTTAAGTGCTGACCATCTCTATCTTCACTGTAGCTATAACAACATCTTGGAAAGTGACTCGTGTTGCCCCGGCTTCTCTTTCTTTCGAAGAAATCTTCTGTAATATTTTCTCTATCGTCTAGAAATGGTTCTGAATGGTTCTCACCTTTGCCAGCAAGTTTTGTTGAGCCCTAAGTACCTTATGTCATATTTCGGCGACCTGCGATCTAAACATTGTTATGTATACAACCTGTTTCTCAGCCACCTCTAATTTCAACTGCAACTCTATAATTTGTTGCCCCTGCTGGCTTACCTGTGTTTGGCTAGTTTGCTCCGACTAGCACACCTACTCGAGGTCAGACCTGAGCTTCTTGATTCCATGCAGGTCGGTTGTTCGAGCTTCCTCAAGGCTCCTACTCACCTTGTCCCTGACATTCTCTTTGGCAATAGCTACCTTAGCTTCCAATTTACTGATCAGGAGGTTCTTTCATTTCAACTGGGCCATCAAAGTCCTGACTGAGTATTGATTGGCTATAGCATAAGGCCTTAGCGTCCTGGCTATCTCTTCTGCAATTTTTTCCTCTTTCACGGTCTTCCCATCTGTCATGATTTTAAACTTTTTAGCTACTACACCCTCTTTTTGATAAAATCCTTGCCTTAACACGGCCTTTCTTTTCTTGTCAAATAAAAATTCGTTGGGAGGTAGCTCCTCTACAGAAATAGGCATGAGTTCTTCATTGAAAATCCATCCCTCATTAGGGTTCCCCTTTGTGAACTGCAAGGGTGTGACAATAGAAATCAGACTACTGATTTTCTTGGATGTTTGTTTTGGGGTGACTTATGTAACCAACTCATTTGGCGTGAGTGAAAGTGAGTTTCTCGATCCCTGCAAAGGTATCTCCACTTGGCCTTGGGCCTACATGCTTAGCGCACCCTTTTCGGGGTTTCCTTCCTGCTTCTGGGGGACTTTGGCTCCTACCTCCCATACAACCTATAGTCCATCATTGCTATATACCTGAATGGTGGCTCTAAGGAGGAGACTTAATAAATTCCATTAGAATCCACCGTGAATTTTGTGGGGTGCGAAACCCAATCCCTGATCAGATCGGACAAGTTTCTGCCATATTTTTCACATTCCTTCTCCTTGAAACCTTCCAAAAATTTGGCATTGTATGCAAAGTTTGGTGTGGGTGACAGCTAATACATTGCTTGCAAATGTTCTAGTCTAAAAGTCCCAATCGTCACCTTATGCTCGCTGATGACAGTTCTGGTCGGGATATYCACATGGTCGAGCACCCATTTGATCATATCATAATAGTGGAGGAGCCATGGTCTTGCTGCTATTTTTTGCATTTCTGCCTGAATGACGATTTTGTATCTGGTGGCCAAATCATCCTTCTCATTATCGCTGGAATCATCTGAAAAATTCACCGATTCGGACTGAAGAATGTCAGAGATGTATGTCCATGTTTTGACAGTATTAATACTTCGGGGTGAAGTATCGAAAAAAACATCAGAGCCCTGACTTGAAATTTCAGCAGCTGCCTTGAACGCCTTTCGTGGAGCCATGAAAGAGAATTATGTACGCAGATCACTTGTAGTAAGAATTGTAAATACAGACAGAAGTTATCCTGATGAAAAATGATCTGTGTGAAAAATAGAAATAAAATTGAAATAATGAAACAAACCCCTTATCTTAGTCATTTAAAACCCTGGTGTCCTTACGAACCAAACGGTCAAATCACTTAAAGAAATATTTAGCAGTAAAAGTGAGATCCTACTATCTGTCACCTCGTCGTAGTCCAAATAAATTCCATAATTGTTTGATGAGTCATAGCACGAATCAACACAAAAAGCATTTAAAATTACTCCGCAAACGGTGCGTATTAAAGTTTTCATTGATGCATCAATTAATCCTGCTTAGCCCCTTTAGTTAAGTTTTCTTTTGTCTTTAATTTCCCCTTTTTGGTCTTCCCATTATCGGGAGAAATCACTCCTACCCTTTGAGCCCCCAAAACCCGAAATTGCGATGATGCGATTTAGTTTAAAAAACGTGATCTGACTTAAGCTCTTAAATAACCCATGTTTAATTAATAAAAATCGTGACTTCGCGACTCGGGGCTACGAAGGTATAGTTTTTTGGGAGAGCGATCACCGAGTCGCGAAACCCCGACAATGCTTAACTAGGGTTTAAAGTGACTTACCCCTGACACCAACCTGGGTGAACTTTTTAAAACCGTTTTGCGACTTCGCATATCGGAGTTTGAAAACCTTGTGACTTGTAACTCCCGAAGCACGATAGTGAGAGGCAATAAAAGTGATATACTTTCTTAACAGTTAAGCGACGGTGACTTAGGACTATAATGACCATCGACACTTCGCATGTCAGGGTAAACTTTTTATTTCAAGAATTACATTTCAACACTTGTAAAAGGTGGCTCCAACAACTGGGATCATGGTATATCCTCTTAAGGTTGAATAAATACTTCAATCGCCTCCCCTGCGCATGATTATAAAACTTCAAGGTTTACAAGGGAAAGCTAACTTTCTGCGTCGGTTTATAGTGAATTATCCCAATATAACTAAGGGTTTCATGCGCCTATTGAAGAAAGACACCCCTTTTATCTGGGATGAGAGAGCCCAGGAGTCTTTCGACACCTTGAAGAAAGCCTTGGTATCATCTCCTCTGCTGAAATCTCATGATTACAGTAGAGATTACTTGTTATATATTGTCGTGACCCAAGAGATGATTGGTATGGTTCTAGTTCAGGAGAATGATGATCTCCATGAGCACATCATCTACTATCTCAATAAAAATTTATTCGGTCTTGAGCTTAATTACTCTCACGTTGAAAAGCTAGCTTTGGTTTCCGTTCACGTAGTCCAACATTTACGACACTATATATTACTTTGCAAAACTATTGTAGGCATTGATGTTAATCCATTTCAATACGTCCTCACTTGGTGTATCATAGGGAAGAAATATAATAAATGGATTGTCATCTTACAAGAATTTCATCTCAACTTTGCTTCAGCCAAGTCCAAGAAGTCACTAGTTTTTGAAGAGTTAATATCCGATTTCTCACGATTAGATGAGAACGTTATCTGTGTCGATTCGTTTGCATATGAACACATTTTCATTGTCTCGTCATCTGACCCCTGGTATGGAGACATTGTTTTATATATTCAAACCTTGAATTTTTGTCAGCATATCTTGTGAGATGATTGACGACGAGTTAGATACCAAGCCAAGAAGTATACAATCATCGGTGACACTTTATATCATCGAGGAATAGATAGTATCTTACATTGTTTCTTAAATCACAAGGAAGTCGAGTTAGTCCTAAATGACTGCCACAAAGGGGCTTGTGGTGGTCACCTATCTGGGCTTGCGACAACCCAAAAAATCATGTGAGCCAGTTACTTCTGGCCCACCATCTTTAAAGATTGCATTGAAGAGATTAAGAAGTGTCACCCTAGCCAGGTGTTCACTTAGAAAATGTGCTCGCACCCAACCCCTCTTCACCCAGTCATTACCGTCGATCCCTTCACCAAGTGGGGGGTAGATTTCGTCGATTGCAACCCAACTTTGGCTAGGGGGAATAAACAAATCATCGTGGTTGTCGACTATTTTACCAAATGGGCCAAAGCCATGCCTACTATAAAATTCGATGGGAAGACTGCAACCTTCTTCATGTTCAACCAAATTATCACCCGGTTTGATATCCCAAGTGAGATTTTCACCGATCATGGCAGTGAATTTCAAAATGAAATGATGGTAGAACTAGTGTCCAAGATGGGTTTTAAACATGGTCACTAATATCCTTATTAGCCCTAGGAAAATGGGCAAGTAGAGGAAGGACATCAACAAGTCTCTCAAGACCATTTTGCAAAAAAATGCCAGTCGGAGTAATTCCAATTGGAACATCATGTTGTATCTCACGCTTTGGGCATACCAAACCTCGGTTAAGACTGCCACTAGGTTTTCCCCTTTTCAGTTAGTGCATGGTGTGGATTCAATACTTCTCGTTGAATTCTAAATCCCTTCTCTCAAATTGGCAGTCGAGCTCCTACCTGACACTTCAAATTTAGAGCGACGTCTAGTGCACCTAGAGAATCTTGATGAGCAGCGTCGAGACACCTTTACGACTATCGAGGAAAACAAAAAATGTGTCAAGGGTCAGTATGACAAGTCTGTCTATCCCCGGTTGTATATCGAGGGTGACTTGGTGCTTTTGTATGACGAAGCCAAAGAACTGCTAGGGGTTGGCAAGTTTAAACCCATGTGGTATGGTCCTTATATCCCACGATGTAATCTAGAAAAAGGAGTGTATGAATTGGAAGATTACGAAGGGAAGAAATTGGTCGAGCCCAAAAATGAGCTCTACTTGAAAAAGTATTATGCTTGAGCCCTCAGCTTGAGAGAAACCCTTTGTATACTAATGTAAATTTAGTGTATATACATATTTTTTCTTTTTTTCTTTGGCTTGCTTATCGAGTTTTCCCTTTTTGTTGGCATATGTCAACGGAGTCTTCAGTCTACCTAGGATTTGCAGATGGAGCCAATCGTCATACACAGAACTTGGCTTCCTCTGCTTGGGTGATTTACTCACCCGAGGGTCTACTAGTGTCTTCAGGTGGCGTATGCCTAGGGCCATCCACGAACAATGTGGTCGAATATCGCATCGTGATAGAACTTTTGCACGATGCTATCTCACATTGTATTCTCTCTCTAGAGGTTCACATGGATTCTCAGTTAATAGTATGTCATTCGAACGACAGTTATCGTGTGCGTGATCCGACGTTACTCCGTCGATTCCTACTGGTACGTCTTTTAGAATGACAATTTGATTTTATTACAGACTTCCACATCCCTAGAAGTTATAATCATGTATCTGATGCCTACGCTAATTATGTTTTAGATTGGCATTTGTCACATTAATAAAGAAAAGAAGACCATTAAATCAATGTACACATTGTAAGATATGAGTAAATCAGAAGATCCCTCTTTATATATTTCCAAAAAATATGGTGCTTATATTACAAAATTGGGGCTAAAACCCTCAAAATACATATACAACTGATATACATGTTCCATGACATCTATGCCTGTGGCACCGGATGTGTATCATGATAGAAACCCATGGAGTTTTTGAGACACCAGAAGAATCATACCCATGCTCTAGGTACACTGACAATCTGTTGCTACATGGCCTCAGGTAGATCCTCCACCTGAACCATAGGAATCCTCTTTGTCATACGAGACATGTTACCCTGCATGTTCTGTAGGACTCTCTCCGCTTCTCCTCTCACTGCCTCATCTCCCCGGTGCCTCCGCCTATGTCGTAGAAATCCTTATGGACGTTGCGGACCCACATCTGCAATCACACATGTATAAAATTAATAACACCATCCAAAAATTATTTTTGTCCTCTTTAATACAAAAATACAAAAAAATGAAATATATAAAAAAATTTACCTATGGTGTCGTAGGCAGCTCCTGGTGGAAGAGGCATATCAGGATCTCTTCTTAAATCGATTCCCATGTAGGGATAGTCGTCCAAAGATATGATTTGTCTCCACTACCAGAAGAAAAAATCATCATTGTAGGGTGTCACCACCCTACCTCCCCCCTGTCGTTTCATGACCTCGATCCATCACGCCATAGTCGAATCACATGGTCCTCTAGGAATGATCTCCACTATACATCCCATACATGGGACTCTCTCAAAAAATAAGCTGCAAAGGATAGAGGAAAACCCAAAGTTTCATTTCCCCCCTTGCTTGCACTCTGTCAACTGACCTTTCATGTTGGCCAGTAGTGAGGTACACCAGTCATAGACGGTGGGTCTAGCACACTCCAGTGCATAAAACATAAGTGGTCTCAATGCTTGATGCAACGAGGCCGGTCCTATGATCCTGGTAAGCATGAACACAATAATATATAGGCTGAGGTTACCTATAGCCCAGATAGGGATTTGATTTCCCGCCATGGGAGTCCCTGCAACACAGTGGGCCTCGATGTATTCTTAGACCTTCATCCCTCTCCCTTCCCCACAAGACTTGAGGTCAAGAACCTCTCCTCGGCGTGAAAGCCCAGTCAAGAAGTAGATGTCCTCTACTTCGATCCTTAATGGTTGTCCATCAAGGATAAAGCTCTCTCTATCAGGATCCCAATAGCCCACCAACATTTCCAACCTCACTTGGCCCCTCATTCCTTTGAGAGCCCAAAAATTGTATAAACCAAATATTTTTAAAGCCGCTTGAGCCACCAAATCATGATCCACTGCTGCATCTACCTCCTCATGATCTCGCTCTCTCCATTCCAACACCATCCTACAAAAAACCAAATCATTTTTGAGTTAGAAACATTTTTTTTTCCATTTGTAAACGTATACACGGTTTATTTACAAACAGTCATGGGTAGGGCCTGCTATATGCCCCCTATAGTTCACACAGGGGCATATAACTAGTCGTATATGCGACCTATGTAGGGAAACCCGCGTATACCGAAAAACCCAATTTGCGCCCTTAAAAACTAACAAAATAGAACCTAACTCAAAATTGTAAACCACTGAAATTGAAGAGGATGGGATGAAGAGTTACCTGGTCTAGACGGTGCATGGTTTTGTTGCCTATTGCTCCCACGATCATTGTTTCAATTCTGGAGGTGTTTTAGTCCAAATTTCACTATTTGGGTAAAAATGAAAATGATACAGTAAATTCTGATTTTATTACTATTTATAAGCCATTTTTTACCAACTTGATATAGTTTTATTCTATTGTTTTCCCTAATGGACTAATTCAAAAATGGTCTTAAGCTAGTTTTTGTAGTTTCGACTCAATTTTCTTGCAGATTTCAATGTCATGGTTGGTTATTCGTCTCCTCAGGTAGGTACATTCATAACCTAGCATATAAGATAGGAACCTACTCTATCATGCATTCTTTTCATTATCCTTCGTCTACCATTTGTTACGCCTTAGGTACGAACCCATTTATTATGATGCATAAACCTTCATCTGCTATTAATAATGTCGTTAATAAATGGTAGAGACTTACCAAACATGGGTACCCTAGTTAGAAACTCTTTGTCATTTGGTGCCTATGCTGAGTTTTTCCTTAGGACTTGGAGTCCATTATAATTCAATACATGAATTTACAATGAGACTCATTTCTCATTCATACACACGTGGCCTTATTACCCATGGACTCCCAATAACGAGTCTCAGTTAAGCTCTTTTCTGACTCATCCAAAAAATGAAAAGATCGCCAAGTGATTTGTCCTGTAATGACCCTTTACTTATTAATATGAATAATTTCATAAATAATCCTAAACATTAGCTAAATTATAATTAATTATTATATAACCTTAATTAATTATATGTTATTAATTAATTATTTTGATTATGATTAGTTGAAGTATGATT
>SNQJ01S0121923.1:0-26770 GCA_010110895.2 Picea sitchensis | reverse complement strand
TGTAATAGTAATGTCATATTACAATGTAATATGGCATTACCATATTACATTGTAATATGGCATACAATATGGTATACCATATTTCATGTAAAAAAAAAAATTAAAACTTAAAGTCATCGTCGCAATATCGACGCAAGTTCGTTGGAATTTGCCACAAATATTCGTTGCATATACAGCATGTGCGTCGTAAATTTGGTTTTGAGATATTGCACTCGTCGATATTACCACTGAGTTTCGTCGCAAGTTGCGACGGACTTTCATCGCACGTTCAGCAGTTACGTCGTAAGTTATTGGCTTGGCATAAATTTTCGTCCCAATTGCGACGAAGTTTCGTCATAATTGCCACATTTCTTCGTTGTTATTGCGATGATAGTTCATCGTAATTGCGATGATGCATAGGGTTAACCGATATTGAAGGTGGTGACACGTGGAGAGCTAATTTCGTTGATGTTTCCACGCACATTTGGATCGTGGATATAGCGACGAAATTATTCCGACGAAATAAAATCTTGGCTTTCGTGGAAATTGTGACGGATAAGTGTGGCAATATCAACGAAAAACCGTCGCAAATTTGCTCATATGTACTAGTGTTTGTTACCCTTGGAGACACTCTGGAAAAACTAGACCTAGGGGATCTTGCTCTTCCACCTAGACGTTGACCTTTGAGAACCCATGACATCATCATTATGACCCTGGACATCATCCAGAGTTAGGGTTTGCATATTGAGGGCAGTTGTGAGTTGGTTGACACGTGTGGGCATCATCCAAGGCCTTTGGAGGCCAAACGTTCAGCATCAGGAGATCAACGTTTCACCTTAGGGGCCCAACGTCACCCTTGGATATGATTTTAGGGGTTAATTATTTCATTTATGTAAAAAACTGAAATTTTAATGTAATTTGGCCAGGACAGCCTTTATTTGACCTAAATTTAATTAAAGGTCATTGATATTGTATAAATAGAGAGAAAGTACTCTCATTTTTCATCATCACTAATCACACACTTAGTGTGGACTAAAATTTGTGCCATCTTAAAAGGCTATTGGCTTAAATAACTAGTGCACAACTTCTTGGAGAGGCATATTTTGGTGTATCTTGGCTATTTTCATGGTGGAAGATCTTCAACTAGGGTTTGGCTTGATTATTCTTCTTGAAGTAAGTATAAAATCTGAAATTTGCTTATGTAAATGAATGTTTGTGGTAAATTTTACTTGTTTCATGTTAAAGATTATGAAATTGCTTGCTTAAACCCTAGGAGAGAGACATAAGTTACTTCTTTCTCTCTATAGTTTTCTACTTGTCTAAATTTCTCAAGTACATTTTGTTTAGAAGTGGCTACTAGAACCCTAAAGTGCTAGCACTCTAGTAGTTTCTCTCTAATTTCCTATTGCATACACTCTTTAAATAGTCTATGGAAGGAAAATGCACTAGGGCCTAAGATCCCTTACTCTCTAGCAAATTTGTCTTTAGCATTTGGATGCTTGGGGCCTTGAAGTGCCAACACCTCTTCCATCCATCCCTTCTCCTTTTACAAGTATTATCATTGCTACTTTTCTCCAAGTTTTTCCATTGTTATTGGTGACTCCATAAACCCTAAAACGCACTAGTCTACTCACTATAGTGAATGATTGATCAAACAAACACTCAAAATTTCTTCCTTGAAGCTTTTGCTAACTTTGACTAACCCTAAACTGGATTAATTCCTTAGCTAACTTATTGTTGTTGCAAATCACTGCTACAACCATACTAATTCATGCTAATTTGTTGCATTCACCTACATAACTTGCACCTAGCTCACTCAAAAATTGCTTGTACAATTGCCAATCAATCTACTTGATAAATGCTAAGTTTACATGGTGTTTCCTTGCAATTTTGAGCACTAGAATTTGTTGTTATTGCAAAAGTTGCTACAACCATCTAACTGCAACAAATTCTTTGCAAAGTTCACATTTAATGCTAGCTATGCATTGCCAAATTTGCTTGCGACAATTATTTATCATTATGCCTAGTTAAAGCTATATTTTCTTGTCTTTTTCAAGGCATATTTTTTGCAGTTGTTACAAAATACTTATTGTTGTTGTAAATTGTTACATTGTTGCAAATTTATATCAACTAGCCTATTATTTGAAGGTTCATTGTCGTAAGAAGCACTAACATCATATATTGTACTTGAAAGCTACCATATTTTCTTTGTTGTCTTGTTATGGGCAGGTACGCTCCATTTTACCGTTGCTTCATCCCTTAAAGACCTCAAGAACCTTTTGACTTGAGTGACCAATGAGAGGGGGACTTTCTTGCATCCTTGCCTTAGTCTTATCATCCCTTTAGGTTGTTGGGGATGTCTCCCCTAGGGTAAATTTGATATACTCCTAAACATAAAGGGGTTTCATATTAAGGTGATAGTGATAGGTCACCCCCTATTACGCCAATATTGCATTCACTTGCCTTGGGCTTTGGGAAAGTACAGATTGTGCGATAACATTTTGGCACCATTGCTCGGGAACACTGAGTCAATATTCCTCAATGACAATTTTTCGGTAAGCCTTTATCCAAAGCCTTCTTTTTCACAAAGCTTACATGGCGACTCCATTGAGGATGATCCCCTCATCCCTTTAATAATCTCAAAAATATTATTTGGTGACTCCACTGATGACAACCCATAGTGGATGTCAATATACACCTTATTATCCTTTAGTTCTTGTTGTCCCTATGGCCCCTCTTAAATGGGCCCCAAAAGAACTCTTTGACCCTTTAGACTTGTCAAATATCCAAGGAGGATTACATGATCTTCCGAAAGATGTCGATTCTTGGATACCCACATTTTCAGGAGAAATTGAGGTCGTTGGTAACACACATTGGACTAAATTTTGTGAGAGCTATGAGTTCCATCAATAAGGGAAGGAACATCCTGGAACATTTATGAGACCTTTCTTGGCCTCACTCATCGGGGATGCCAAAAACTTGAGCACTAAACTCCCAAGCAAAAGTCTCAAAACTCGTGAAGATTTAGAACAAGTTTTTCTGAAAAGATGGGGTGTGATTGAAAGTATGGTTACCCTTTATGCCCAATACATCAAAACTTGCAAATAAGATGACAAAGATGTTAGGGAGTTTAATGATAGGTTTAACGCCTCGCTTAGCCGAATTGAGCCCAACTTTCAGCCAGAGAGCTCCATCCTCCAAAAATATTTAGATTCCTTCAAAGGATATTTCCAATTTACCCTCAAGAATCGATTTCCTACAAGCCTTAAGGAAGCACAAGATGTTGCTTGCTAGAATGAAGAAAATCTTAAGTTGAGCAATTTTGTTTCCCAGGTCAATATTTTGAACAACCAAGATGATATCTTATGGTTCGATGAACAAAGAATAATAAAACAAGAGCATGTTTTCCCATAAATACTAGAGGTAGAAAATGATGTTAAATTGGATACTCTCCCTAAAAAAAATCCTTTGGAGCACAGTGTTTTCAAACATGGAAGATGCCTTCATCTTTTCAAAACAACATGAGCCCCCTGAAGATCTAAGTCTTCTTGAAGATGCCATTGAAAATTTGGAGGATGAGGAGGGAGACATTGCATGCTTACCTTCACAAATCACTGAGGAAGATGATTTTGAAGAAGAATCCCCTGTTGTCTTTCATGTTGGAAGCATTGAGACAAAATACGGTGAACCCACACCTTTTTATATTACCCTCCAGATCAATGATTTTCTTCTCCATAATTATGTTTTTTACCCAGATGCTCCTAGAAACATTATGATTGAAAAGGTCATGCACCAACTAGGACTTAATATATCACACCCAAATAACGATATACAACATGGTTTTACACGAGGTCTTGTCAAAGACTTGGTGGTTGCCTTCCATACTTGCCCTGATGTCTCTTTCAAGATTGATGTAATATTGATAGACACATTAAGTAGTTGGGGGATCTTACTCTACAAATACTTGGTAGAAAAACCGAGTGGAAGCTTCCAAAATCAAGGATCTAAGGCTATTATACCCCATTCCGAGGGAGGATTTTTCACCCTTCATAAGGAACCTATCACTAGATGCCTCATTAAAGCTTCCGAAGAACCTAATGATAAACTACTTTGTGTGAAAAATGGGGTAGAAATTTGGTTTGTTCAAGGAGGGGAATCCAAGGATGAACTTTGCAAAACACCTGAAGGAGTATGGACCTTAGAATTCGATGCTTCTCATTCGAGTTATGGCTTAGGGGCAAGCATTGTCCTAATTGCCCCTTTTAAGGAAACTTTCTACTACTCCTATAGACTTGAATATCATTACACAAACAACATTGCCGAATACGAGGCTTTGATTATAGGTCTTAACCTGGCTATTGATAGGGGTATAATGCACTTGAGGGTTATAGGTGATTCAGACCTAATAGTATCACAAGTTTTTCTAAACTTTGCCACAAAGAATGAGAGATTGAAAAAGTATCGAGACTTTGCAAGGTCTGTTGCAAAAGCCTTTGAAGTAGTATCAATTGAAGCAGTTCCCAGAGAGGAAAATTGTGTAGCAGATGCTTTGGCCGTCTCATCATCTACCTTGTAACCTTGTGAAGGTCCCCTCCAGAATTTGTGCAAAATGGAGGTTATGTTTAGACCATCGATTTCTGATAACCTAGAACATTGGCAAGTTTTTGAAGATGATAGTCAAATCCTTAGATGCATGGAAAATAGTAGAGAATTCATCAATTCGCAAGTAAATTTTCTAGTTGAGTCCATGAACCTTGAGGTAGTGAATTTGCAAAATAACACTCTGCCAAAAGGGTGCATTCCTTTAGAACAACTCTTTGATAGACACTATGTTTAAAAAGGAAAAAAAACCCAAACAAAAAATAGATAAGGGCTTGGAATTCAACATTGGCACTAAGATGGATCCAAGGATGGTAAAGATAGGGGAGGGCACCATTGAAGAAGAGAGAAATGAAATACTTGACCTCAATAGAGAGTTTAAGGATACCTTTGCTTGGACTTATGATGACTTAAGGGCTTATAGGAGTGATGTCATCCAACATGCTATACCCTTGACAGAAGGAGTCAAACCTTTCTGACAAAAACTAAGGCATATTAATCCTAAGTTGGCAAACCAGATACAAAAAGAACTCCAAAAAATGGTATATGTTGGTATCATATCCCCCATTAGATATTCATCATGGATGTCTAATTTGGTAGTTGTCTGAAAGAAGACTGGTGACATTCGTCTGTGTTGATTTCTGAAACCTTAACCAGTTATCTTTGAAAGACAATTACCCCCTCCCAAATATGGAACATTTACTACAAAGGGTCATCGGGGTAAGCATGATGTCCATGCTAGATGGATTTTCTTGATACAATCAAGTGTTATTCAAAAGGGAATATCAACTCAAAACAACATTTACCACACCATGGGGAACATTCGTGTACTTAAGAATGTCGTTTGGTCTTATGAATGTAGGTTCAACCTTTCAAAGAGCAATGGAATTTGATTTTAGGGATCTTATCCAGAAAATTATAGAAATTTACCAAGATGATCTCACGGTTGTGTCAAAGGAAAGAAAAGACCACATCTCACACCTCAGAATCATTTTTGAAAGGTGTACGAAATATGGTATTTCCTTAAACCCTAAAAAGTCTATTTTCATGATAGATAAGGGAAAGTTATTGGGACACATAGTTTCAGAAGGGGGAATTTTTGTAGACCCAGAGAGAATCCAATCTATCAAAAGTGTACGTCCCCCTGCTAACAAAAAGGCCCTACAATCATTCTTTGGGAAAATAAATTTCATTCAAAGATTTGTTCCAAATTTTGTTGAAATAATAAAGCCCATGAGTGCCTTACTTAAAAAAGACTCAGCGTTCAGGTGGGATGACAAAGGTCTTCAATCTTTTGAAGATATAAAAGATGCCATCTCCCAAGCCCTGGTTTTGGTTAGCCCTGATTACTCACGAGATTTCATGATATTCTCTTTCACTTCTCAAGATACCATTGCAGGTGTCTTGTTACAAAAGGATGTTGATGACCATGAATACCCTATTGTATTCATGAGAAAAGTCCTTAGGGATTCATAATTGAATTATTCGATTACTGAAAAGAAAGCCTATGCCCTGGTGAAATCCCTCAAGCATTTTAGAAACTATGTGGGCTATAACAAGATTAAGGCTTATGTCCCTTACCCAGCAGTAAAGGATGTCTTGTCACAACAAGATTGTATGGGTACTAGGGGTAAGTGGGTTTCCAATATCCAAGAATAAGACCTAGAAATAAAACCCACCAAGATTGTAAAGGGACAAGGGTTAGCTCAAATGTTGATTGAAAGCAACAAAGAAGCTATACAAATGGGAGAAAATGAACAAGTGAATGTGGTGGTGAGTGAAATACAACAAAATGAATGGTATTCCAACATAATATATTACCTTAAGAACTTATCATGCCTGGACCATCTACTGGACTATAAAATAAGAGCTCTGAGAATCAAATCTATGAAATATTGCTTAATTGAGGATGGTCTTGGTTGGAAAGACCCAGATGGAGTTCTCCTTAGATGTGTGGACAAAGGTGAGGCTAACAAATTGTTAAGGGAGTTACACTCTGGGTATTGTGGGGAACACTTTGTTGTTCGTACTACCACTCACAAGATCTTGAGAGCTGGATATTATTGGCCAACATTGTTTGATGATAATCACCAGTATGTCCGCTCATACCAACCTTGTTAATAATTTGTGGGTAAACATAAACTCCTTGCACAACCTTTAAAACCCGTGGTGGTAGAAGCCCCTTTTCAACAGTGGGGTTTGGACTTTATTGGTGAGTTTAAGGATAATTCAAGTAATGGTTACCGATGGATTTAGACCACCATGGATTACTTTACCAGGTGGGTAGAATCTATTCCCACAAAGAAGGATATTGAGGAGGTGGTCATGAACTTTTTGGAAGAAATAATCATAACAAGGCTTGGGGCACCATCCAAAATCACCACTGACAATGCCAAAGCTTTTAGCTCCATTGCCTTAGAAGAATTTTGTTTTAAGTACAGAATCACTCTATCTCATTCATCAAACTACTACCCCCAGGGGAATGGTTTGGCATAATCACGCAATAAGAACCTCATGAGTAACATCAAGAAGGTTGTGGGAGAGAATAAGAAGGCCTGGGATAGTAAGATCAAGAATGCCATGTGGGCAGATCGAATAAAAACAAAGACCTCAACAGGAAAAACCTCATTTGAACTAGTATTTGGGTTGGAGGCTAAACTACTTGTGAATCTCCAAATCCCTATCCTTTGTTGCACTCAACAATACACCACATAAGAGGAAGCAATCCAGGGACAAATTGATCAGTTGGTGGAGTTGGATGAATCTAGGAGGGTTGCCTTAAGTCAAATGGCGAAAAGTCAAGAGAAAGTTAAGAACACCTTCGATCACAGAGCAAAAGAAAGGGATTTCATAGAAGGGAACTTAGTGTTGTTATGGGATAAAAGAAGGGAGAAACCTGGTATGCACAAGAAGTTGGATGGATCATGGACAAGTCCTTACAAGATTATGAGTCAAGCAGGAACAAACTCTTTCAATTTAAAAATGCTTGAAAGAGAGGCTTTGAAACTGCCTATGAATGTTATACACAACAAGCAGTACTTCTTGTCGGCAGCATAATAAGTAAATATAGGTAAGTTAGATTAGGTAGGCATTTTCATTCATTGTATATACCATCTGCATATCATACTAGTATAGTTGCAGTTTCATTTTCATATCGTATTTCTCCATTATGTACATATGCTTGCTTATATTCTAGATTAGAGATGCTCTTTATTTTATTACATCATATATGAGCAAGGGGTGATATCACCACCCTAAGGATTACTGATGCATTTTGTTGAGATCTAGCAGGCATATGTCACACCAGAGATGTTGAGGTTCTCATGCACTCTACAGTGAGCACATGTCCCTGAGTTGGAGACAAATGTTATCCCCTACCCTAGGGATAACTAAGGAGATCATGTATTGAGGCCCACAGGTCCTAGACATGGAGTGTCGAGAGCCGAATGACTTGAGCGTGGCCCTGGAGGGCCCCTCTTTTCTTCAATGCAACCCATTTATCAACAGCAGAAGCATCCATCCCACCAACCTAGTCTTGAAGTAGCAGTAAGTCTTGCTTCATGAAGTAATGAGTCCGGGTATCATGGTATGTGTCACTCTGATTATTGAAGCACTTGAATATGTTGCATTGAATTCTCCTTCATTTCATGACGTTTGCTTGGAAATTATGCTCTTTAACTTGTTCATACCTGGAAGGGTGACATGATTCCCTAGTAAGCTGATCTCCCTTTAGGATGGGTTGCCACTGGGTGGGTCTATGAAAGGTCATCATCCATTCCCTCCATACTTACCACTTTCCATATTTATTCCTATCATTTCCCCCTTACCTTTGTTGGAGCATTGTGATTTGCCACACTAGAAAGGGTTGTACCTTGCCTTGTGGGAAGAAGGGGCTAAATGCCCAGAGGGTAAAAGTAGTTGGCAAGAGTTAAAACCCAAAAATGAAACCTTTGAGATGCTTCGCCCAAGGATTCCAAAGAAAGCAGTAAAAAGCTTCTTAGTAAGAAAAGGGAACCCGTAAGATAAACAAACACTCAACGTATTAGTTGGTGGATGGGAGGTCTCATCATGAGCCGACCTATTATGACCATTGGTATGTAACGGTATGACACTACCATCTATCTGGTCACCAAACCAGGGTAGTGGCTCTTGGTGGCATAGCCAAGAGAAAGGGGGTCTCATCACGAGCCAACCTACTCATCTCCGTGAAATGCTTGTGGATAACGCTGTCAACTCTGGTCACTAAGCCAGGACATTGTCCCTCAAAACTTCCCTTGAAGCATAAAAGAAAAACATCAAAAGCAATGAAGCTAAGAATAAAAGGCAGTGAATGGGCTAGGAAACAATGGCATCTATGACAAGGTGCAGCTCGCCCTCTACAAAGGCACCCACAAGTAACATCTACATTTCCCTATTATCATTGCACCCCATGCCCAACCACTTACCCCACGCCACATCAGACCCTTACATGACCTAGATTGGTTCTCACCTGGGAAACACCCAAAATGTAAGGAGGATTAGCCCAATAGGACACCCTGATACCTTCTCCAAACCCGACTTATTAAATTGCATATGGTCTTTGAGCATTTGTCTGGGTAAAGGGGGGTTTGATGCATATGTTTGGGTAATTTAATTATCGGATGTGATTTACATGTTATGATCCATGTGACTTATGAACCCTAGAGGACATACTTGTTGTTGCTGCAGGACTTTCCCTGGTGGACAAGTACACGTGGGGGAATGATTAGCTCAAACCTCCATGGGGTTGAACGCCCACAGATGGATGTTGTAACCCCAACCATGGGCAAGGAAACATCAGAGACTTACACTAGGAAGAAACAAGGACGTTTCCCTTGGAGACACTTTGGGAAACCTAGACCCAGGGGTATCTTGCTCTTCCACCTGGATGTTGACCTTTGAGAGCCCATGACATCATCATTGTGACCTTGGAAGTCATTCAGAGCTAGGGTTTGCATATTGAGGGCAATTGTGAGCTGGTGGGCACGTGTGGGCATCATCCAGGGCCTTTGTAGGCCAAACGTTCTGCATCGGGAGCCCAAAATTTCACCTTAGGGGCCCAACATCACCCTAGAAGGGCGTGACGTCACCCTTGGATATGATTTTAGGGGTTAATTATTTCATTTATGTAAAAAAATGGATATTTTATGTAATTTGGCCAGGTCGACCTTTATTTTACCTAAATTTAATTAAAGGTCATTGACATTGTATAAATAGAGAGAAAGTGATCTCATTTTTCATCATCCCTAATCACACACTTAGTGTGGACTGAAATTTGCGCAACTTCTTGGAGAGGCATATTTTGGTGTATCTTGGCTATTAGCTGAAAAAACTAGTGCGCAACTTCTTGGAGAGAAATATTTTGGTGTATCTTGGCTATTTTTCATGGTGGAAGATCTTCAATTAGGGTTTGGCTTGATTATTCTTGGTGAAGTAAGTAGAAAATCTGAAGGTTTTTTATGTAAATGAATGCTTGTGGTAAATTTTACTTTTTCATGTTAAAGATTATGAAATTGCTTGCTTAAATCCTAGGAGAGAAACATAAGTTACTTTTGTCTCTCTATAGTTTTCTACTTGTGTAAAATTCTCAAGTACACTTTGTTTAGAAGTGGCTACTAGAGCCGTAAAGTGCTAGCACTCTAGTAGTTTCTCTCTAATTGCCTATTTGATACACTCTTTAAATAGTCTAAGGAAGGAAAATTCGCTAGGGCCTAAGATCCCTTACTCTCTAGCAAATTTGTCTTTAGGATTTGGATGCTCAGGGCCTTGAAGTGCCAACACCTCTTCCATCCATCCCCTCTCTTTTTACAAGTATTATCATTGCTACTTTTCTCCAAGTTTTTCCATTGCTATTGTTGACTCCATAAACCCTAAAAGCCACTAGTCTACTCACTATAGTGAATGATTGATCAAACAAACACTCAAACCTTCTTCCTGGAAGCGTTTGCTAACTTTGACTAACCCTAAAGTGGATTAATTCCTTATCTAACTTGCTGCTATTGCAAATCTCCGCTACAACCATACTAATTCATGTTAATTTGTTGCATTCACCTACATAAATTGCACCTAACTCACTAAGAAATTGCTCGTGACAATTGCCAATCAATCTACTAGATAAATGTTAAGTTTACATGGCGTTTCCTTGAAATTTTGAGCACTAGAATTTGTTGTTGTTGCAAAATATTGCTACAGCCATCTAACTGCAGCAAATTCTTTGCAAAGGCCACATTTAATGCTAGATAGACATTGCCAAATTTGTTTGCGACAATTAATTATCATTTTGCCTAGTTAAAGCTATATTTTCTTGTCTTTTTCAAGCAATTTCAAGGCATATTTTTTGCAGTTGTTACAAAATACTTATTGCTGTTGTAAATTGTTACATTACTGCAAATTTATATTAGTTAACCTATTTTTTAAAGGTTCATGGTCTTAAGATGCACTGACATCATATATTGTACTTGAAAGCTGCCATATTTTCTTTGTTGTCTTGTTCTGGGCAGGTACACTCCATTTTATAGTTGCTTCATCCCTTAAAGACCTTAAGAACCTTTTGACTTGAGTGACCAGTGAGAGGGGGATTTTATTGCATCCTTGCCTTAGTCTTTTCAACCCTTTATGTCACTAGGGACTTCTCCCCTGGGGTAACTTTGATATACTCCTAAACATAAAGGGGTTTCCTATTAAGGTGACAGTGATAGGTCACCCCCATCAATATTGCATTAACTTTCCTTGGTCTTTGGGCAAGTATAGATTGCGCAATAACAAGTCCTTGAATTAGTTCTTGATTCAATACAGTGCTTGAAGAGCCTCTACAAAATGGGCATCTTCCCTCTTTTATACAATAATTTGTAACCGATGAGCAACTCTTTGTATTCCCCATAAAGAAGTTGTTACAAAACTGTTCAGTTTCCTTTTGCCTAGTGACAAGTGTACAATCAGGATAAAATTGAAGTTGGTTGAGAAAAAGACAAAATAAGAGATAGGTAATAGTAATTTTTTAATTGCTATTTTGTCTTTATTCAAGAACTTTTGCCCCTAAGGTATGTTGTCCACACCTCTAGTTGATCATACAGAGATTTAATTCTACGATAAGCCAATTCTTCTAGTGTTTCATTATGCATAGCTATGCTATCTTCAAGGGTGCTCATATCTTTTAACAGTGTTGCCATGAATGCTTGTATCATGGTATGCAATTTGTTAGGTTGTAAGAAATGTTTCTCTATTAGATCTGTAGTAACTGTGATGGTTGTTTCAATGAATGATCCTCTATGATTTGTGTCATCTTGTACCTTGTCTACCATTTCTTCCATGACCAAACTTTTACCAAGCTCGTGTAATTGAGGTAGTCGACAGCCTTTAATCAACTCTTGTGCGGCCTTGTGTAATTTTGAGCATACTAGCATTGATTTAGTGAGCAAACAAGTGAGCATGAATAACAAGTGAATGAGAAGTGCAAGCGAGCACGTTCAAATGGAGTTAAATCTAGAATTATTAGAGTTACTGAACACTTTAATAAACACTGCTAAAGACAACATAGTCAAACTTCACAAATATATTCTTCAATCAATGCTAACTTGTTTGCAAGTGACGCAAGCTAAAGTTAGAATCCTTCAAGCACAATCCCAGCTACTGAATGATGAGTTGACAGATCTAAAAAATCAACAGTCGGTGAAGTGTTCTGAATTAATTTTTGTTCAGAACAACCCTCTCTATGATGATGAAGATGATGATGACAATGACGATGATGTTTTGGATCAACAGTTAGTGAAGGGGCAACTTAGCAAGACAACTGCAAATGTAGACGGAGATGAAGTTGTTCAAGTTCAGTGTAATCAGGTTCAAAATACTCATTCCAAGCCCATCATCAGATCTTGGGAAGAAGTAAGCTACAACAAGAATAAAACATGACTAGGATATGACAAGGAAGTTACCTTTCATATTCCCGATTTTTCCAAACCAATCAAGTTCCAAAGTGTTGGATTCCTTTAAGAAGTTTCAAATTCACCTATTCAAGTTGAGCATTAGAATGCAAAATGCCAACATTGTAATAGAGTTGGTCACATGGAGAATCAATGTTTTGATCTCCATCCTTGCTAGCATTGTGGCAAACATAACCATTCTTCAGACAGATGTTCAACACTAAAGAAACGTACAAGATTGAAGATTCACTATGAGTGGATTGATCCTTGGTAGTGGTCATCAACAACCAAGAGATTATATAAGTCTTATCGTAGAATTCAATCTCGAGTAAAGACCAATCTTGCAGCACATAGCCTTTTGTACCTCACATAAGTGGTCCCCTTATGGCGTAGCTTTCGAGCATGGCCCTCGTGGGATGAGATAACATGTGGTTGTTTCCACATGCCCACTTTACGTTGTACTCAAATGGCATAAGTATGATACTCTCTTAATCCTAGAAGATGGATTACAATGATGTATCTCTTTTGTATCTTAAGTGGGGGAGTTCAAAAATCAAATGATGATGGTTTGTGAAAACACTTGCGGTCTCTCCTTTCAGCTGACAAAGGGGGGAAATCAATGATGGAATTGCATATGGTTGTCATACTGAAAGTTTCAACAACAAATATGCCAAATGGGCATCAAATTTGCCAAATGGGCAACTGCAGTTTGTAGATGGCAAACTTTGGCAGAATTATGGTTCAATGACTTGCAATTGAATCACACACATTACACATTGAAATGTTGTTGGACACCTAAAAGTGTCAAATTTTGTGAGTGGTCATCCAAAAACCATCAGATACATGGTATCAATTGATTAGTGGTTATCCCATACCACATATTCAGAGAGCACTTTAATGATACACTGATATTAGAGTGGTGATACTACGTGTTCACCAATTAGCAGAAGACATTAGATTCTTCTAGCTCAAATACTTAGAAAAATGATCGAACTGTCAAGCAATCAAGGAATGTTCAGATATTGCATCTGTTCACTTCCATATCTCAGCTCTCTTCCAGTTCATTTCAGATGAACCATTCAATATCCAGATTGGCGGTTTTTCAGGCAGTTCTTCATTGAGGCTCAACTCAGGAGTTTCAATATGAAGATTTGGAAATGATACCAATTTTTTTATGCTTCATTGTTGGTATTATTTCGGACTTGTGATTGAGGGGGGGAATGTTAGCCTATGGCTTACCTTCCCAATCACTAAGTCTAATTGCCACCTATATTTGTATTATTCATTTAGGATATTAATAATATATCCTCAAGTGATGATTATTGAGTTAGTTAAGATTGCCTAGCCTAGTCATCATGCATGATTTCAGGATCTAGAGCAAATCTCTCTATGAGGTGGCATCACCCATTTTACTATAAATATGCACCATTGGTGTGAATACAATGGAGTTGGCTAGTGAGCCTTTTCCGTCATATTGTTGTTCTTGTCTATATTTTATCATAGTGAATACAAATTTGTCTTCCTCTCTGAGGCTTATGGTCGATATAGCTCAGCTAGTGCATCAGGATTATCTGCAATCCACTTGTCATTATCACCAATGCCTTCTTGGATCGTGTCGAATTGAGTGATTTTTGCTTGTACTTGACTATTCTGCTCTATGATTGTGGCAGTTGTTTATTGGAAGAGGTGTAAGTGAGCATACATATCTATATTGGCCTCTTGCAGTTCTTTCTTAACTTTCTCAACACTAGCTTTGAAATTCTGCATACTTCTTTCATCGACTTTTACTTACTGGAGCCTTTCTTCTAGTTCCTTGATTCTTTCCTCTTTCTCTTGATTCTGTTGACACAACCTCCTAATATTGTCTTAATTAGCGCTCATGAATGCGGTGTCAGCTATAATGGTAGCTATGGGATTTTCCCTAACATCCCTTGTTATGGGAACTTGTGTAAGGACCGAGATTGGAATCACTTGAGTTGTTGGGAATTTCTTTATTTGTTCTTGCACGATCTTCCCAGACTTGTTGTCATAAGTGAAGATTCTCAAGTTTAGGACCTCACTTGGATGAAATGGAGCCCAAAGCCCTAATCCTAAATTGTTGAATGCTTCCTCTGTGTTGGTCTTTGTTGTTGACACTTCTAGGATGTCAATATCCATTGGTTGAGTGCCAGTGTTTCTTGTCTCGACATCTTTCTTTTGTCTCTTATCATCGGTCGCTTTTTCAACTACTTCCTTGGTTGCCTTTTCTGCTTTTTCTCTTGCCACTGCTGCTGCCTTTTCTTCTTTTTCTCTTGCTACTGCTGCTACCTTTTCTGTAGCCTCTTTTTGTCCGATCTTTTTTGTGTTGTTGCTTTTGATTCTGCTTCAAGCTTTTGCTTTTTCTTGGCAGCATCATTCTTTTTCTTGTGAACCTTTTATTTTCCTCTTCTTTTCTTATTTGCTAGTGTTTCTTCTTCTCCTTCTGTTGATCTCGAGTGTACAAAGGCAAAGGTAGGGGATGATCTTCTTGATGCTTCTTCTGTTGCTTTTTTCTAGGCTTCTTCTTTTGCTCTTTCTTCATCCACAATCCTTCCTATAGGCTGAACTTGTTTTCGGAAGATAACATCATCATAGGTTTGTGCATTTCGATGCACTTCTTCTTCATCCCAAATCTTTGTTGTGTACTCTCAAGGCAAGCCTACTTTATTGAAATGGTCTTTTATGACTCCTTTAGGCTCGTGTCTTCTAAATCTCTCCTCTCCAAATTGATACAAGAACAAGATATTTACTTCATCCTGTGCTTGCTTGGTGTTGGAGAATGAGTAGAGCCCAATATACAATAGAAGTGGTCGCCATATTTCTTTCTTTCCTTGGTAGAACACTCCTACTCCATATATTATTGTCTGATATGCTACTTCCTGTAGTACTAATTTATCTGGTGCAAATCGGGGGAGAAGATGGGGGGGGGTTAGTGGCACCGTACATTATGATATAGGTACCATGTTCCATTAGGTACCAATCCCCAATCCTCTTTATGACAATGATCGCTTTGTTGGTAATACATGGGGATGTCGTGCATAATATGAATTCATACACAACGGCCATAAAATGTTCTTAGATCTTCTCATATTATGTTATGTATTTGTGCTCCCAAATCACTTTGCAGTAAACATGAATGGGCTCGTCCGAGGGTTTCCATTTCCATCCCATGTTCGGGTACTGGTGGGCGATGCACCTAATATCCAAGAGGTAGGAAGACATGTGGAAACTTGGAAAAGTTCCTGGCTGAGCTTCTACCACTGCAATTATGGTTACCACCGGGTTGGCTGACAAGATGTCATCCCAATTGAATGAGAATCCTCCATCTACACAACAATAAATTAGTAACATGTAAGACAAGGGGAACTGGAAAGCATCTGGTTCCCCATATAACCTACACATCGTGGCCACCATGTATTGATAGGGCTTCGTTAAAGCGCTTGTGGGGTACCTTCCCTTGGGTCTATGCTTGAACTGCTTGTTTTCCTTGTACCATCTGGGGAACATGTATTTGGGTGTGTATTCAAACTCATCGAGGAGTTTGTTGTCCAACTTTTTAATCCCCTTCTCAATGTGATAGAATCTTGCTAGGTATTTCGGTCGAAACAATGTTATGGGTTCTTTCCTAGCGTTATAGACATATCTATCTTTCAAATCTATATTTTTTAGGATCCAGGTGATGGCATCTACACAAGGGAATACAGCTGCGCGAGCTACTACCCTGAATATTTTTTATTTTATGATGTTCTTGAAGATCTTTAATTCATCCCAGTCCTCGACGTCGATGGAGAAGTTTTTCTTTTTGAACATCTGGTATACATTTCCCCATCTAAGTGTTTCTCCTTCCTTTTCTAGAAGTCCAGAGGTGTCATCGTACATAGCTCCAACCACTTCTAGTTCATCTTCAACTTTTTGGCCACTGACAGAGGCCTCGGTGTTTGGCGCTTTACTCGTTTCCCTTTTCTTAGGAGATGTGTCTGAACTTGTCAAGAAAACATAGGGTCAGTATGAATGCAAAGTCATAAATGGCATAAAGACTTATCTATTCTACTCAAGTACCAGAGGATTCACCCAAGCTTATGTTGGCTGGAAGATCATCATCCGAAGACGATAAAATGATAGCAAACATTCTGGACAGTTTGGTGAAAATCAGAGGAGAAATGACTCAATGAATGCTTTAAATTCAAAATTGGACAAGTTGATATTAACTTCTTCGATGAAAATCAAAGAAATTGATGACAAGTGTTTTGATGACTATCGAGGGAGTTGTTGTGAAAAGCTCCAAAAACTATCGACATAGATAATTTGAATGTCTCTGACCTGCATAGGGTAAGTTGTTGAGAATTTTTTCTAATTGGGTTTGAGGTACTTAAGTGAATCAATGAAGTTATGCCTAACTCCTCCGATCTATTGGAGGAGTTAATGTGAACTTCTATGATTCGTTGGAGGAGTTGATGAGAAGAGTTCTGAGAGGCTTTTGTAGATCAGAGAAGTAGGATATATGATGAGGGAGCATAAAATGAAATCTTGATTCTTATCCTAAGAGGGTCAAACCATTTACTAAAGGGGGTTGGTTCCCTTAATTTCCTTATCATTTCAATAATTGGGTCGAGAGACCTTTAGAAGATATCCATATTGTAATTAGTTGTAATAAGTAGATTATGTTTCTGATTTTTAGAACAGAATAAGTGATCTTAGGGATTTATTACGATAGTTTGAGATTAGACAGTTTGAGCTAACTGAAGATGTTAAAATCTATAAAATTGTAATTGTGTGAATGGCAGAGCAAAGAGGAGCGAGATTTTATGTTAAATAGGATTGTATGGGAGAATTCTAAGAAACATGCATTCTCAAGTTATGGCATTGATTTAATAAAGTGCAAGATTTGAGTTTTAATTGTAGTATCCTTGTGTGTTTGGATATTTTTCAATTTAATCTTGTGATTGGTATTTGAGTGTCATCTCCAATAGTAAATCAAATACCTTTGATTAGACCTTTGATCTGTAAGCAAGTTTGTAGTGAAATTTCATGTGTTACAGGACATTATGTTCGATCATCAAATCTGGAGCAAGAAAGAATTAGAGTCGTCGATCGATGACTTAGGGAGTCCAATAAACCATCGAGAGCAATCATTGATCATTTATCATATTTAGATCAACGATCTTCGTTCTCTCTAATCGAGTGGGGAGATTAAATCTACGTCTCTGGATTGGGACTGGAGAAGAGAAATCAACGGTGGAGAGCCATTTCGCATATGGAAGTGCGTAAAGTTTAAGGCTCGAGCCAATTTGTGAATTAATCTGGAGCGTTGATCAATTGGGCTACGTGTCATGAACTGACTCTTTCACATTCCTTTGAATGCGTTGTAAAAGCACTTTTTGAATTCGTGAAAGGCACCCACAGTTACAACTCTGGGTCATATGGTGTAAAGGGTTGTGTACTAGGTGACTTGGCATAAAGAGCCTATTGGCACCTTTCGAGTAAGCCGACGGATTCGAGCCATAGGTCACATACAAAAGGATATAATCCCTCGGGCCTTACTTGTTGAAATCTCCATGCCCTTTTAACTAGATCAGGGTTCTAGCCTTTGATCCTGTTGAAGTCTTAAGGAGAGCGCCGACACAACAATTAAGCCTGAGAGTTGTTAGAGACACTCTAGTACTGTATAGAATGAGAAAAAGTTGATAACTTATACAGAAAATTCATAGTGAAATTGAGCCTGACTGTGACTCCTTGGCACCTCTAATAAATTCAAAGTCAGAGGTGAGATTGGAGTTGGACATTGATCCAACCAGGCTATCAAGTGGTATTAGAGCCTCTTGAGTATTGTGTTAAGTAATCATGCCACCTAGGAGAGGTAGGCCACTAGTGGGAGCAATTGCAGAGTTGCAGAATGAGCTAAGGAGAGTTCAAGCTAGGATGGAAGCCATGGAAGCAACTCAAAGGAGAGAACTTGAGACAAGAGATGTCAGCGAGGATGAATACACAAGCTCTAGTAAAGAAGGAGAAGCCCCAGGAGGTGAAACAACTGGAGAACAATTGTTAAGGCTGGTTACAAAGGTAGGAGCCAAACCTAAAATGGAAGTTCCAATGTATGAGGGGAGCTTGAATGTTAAAGAATTGCTTGATTGGATCAATGCAATGGACAAGTATTTTGATTATGAGGACATAGATGAAGAGAAGAAAGTCAAGCATGTTATAAATAGGATGAAAGGACATGTAGCCTTATGGTGGGATGAGTTACAGGCTGACAGAAGAAGGAAAGGCAAAGCTAAGATTAAGAGCTGCGATAGAATGGTAGCCAATTTTAAGGCCAAATTCATGCCAAAGGACTATCGGCTGAATTTGTTAAGGAAATTACATAATTCAAGACAAAAAGGTATATCAGTGAAGGAGTACACTGAAGAGTTCTATAGACTAAAGATCATAGCAGGTCATGTAGAAGATGATGTTGAGAAAGTTTCCAAGTATATCAATGGAATAAGGTATGAAATCTAGGATGAAATCAGTCTACTAACTTTGAGGATTGTAGAAGATGGTTATCAAGCAACCTTGAAAGCAAAAGAGAAATTTGTCAGGAAACAGAGTCAAAGAACCAGAGGAAGGAGCCCATCCAGAAGAAAAGTATCATCTAGAGGGAGATTTCAGAATACGAAAGAAGAAGCATGCAGCTCTATTAGCCAATCGCTAAGAGAAGGAGAATCCATGGGAAGAAGATTCTTCTCAAGAGGCAGAGGTAGAGGTAGAGAAATCAGGTGTTATACCCGTGGAAAGACAAGGCATGTGTCTTGGGATTTTCTTGAAAACAAATCAACAAACCCAAGAGGATCTCACATTGCAGAAGCTCAAGGAAATACAACACAACCAACAATGAAAGAAGAGACTCCTGAGATTGCAAAAACACTCATGTTGAAGAGGGTTTTAATAAAAGTAGAAAAATAAATCCATGAACTAGCACAGAGGAAGAACTTGTTCAGAACCACATGCAAATCAATATGCAAAGTGGTCATTGACAGTGGCAGTACAGGTAATTTCGTTTCTACAGAAATGGTGGATAAATTAAGACTACAAAAAGTGGCACATCCTACTCCATACAAGGTGTCTTGGTTACATAAAACACATCAAATTTTGGTAAGTGAACAATGCAAAGTAGAAAGTCAAATTGTTAGTTATAAAGATGAAATTTTATGTGATGTTATGGCCATAGATGTTTGTCATATTTTGTTGGGGAGACAATGGCAATATGATAGGAAAGCAATGCATGATGGAAGAAAGAATGCATACACCCTTGGGAAGAATGGGCACAAACATGTGTTGTTACCACTGAAAGATGAAGGAACTAAGGAGGAAGATGGTCCAAGTATACTGCTCACGAGTGGGAAGGAACTCTTGCAAGAAATTAAGAATGAAGAGGAGGTACAATTTGTTGTTGTTGGTAAGCCGAGAGTAATTCTCACTAGAACCACTATAAATGATTTATCTATTGAAGTTCATGCATTGTTAGATGAATTTGTTGATATAGTAGTTAATGGATTGCATGATACTTTGCCACCTATTAGAACCATTAGTCATCATATTGATCTAATTCCAGGAGCTAGTTTGCCAAACAAAGTTGCATACAGGTTGACACCAAGGGAAAATGAAGAAATCATTAAGCAAGTCCATGAGTTGTTGGAAAAAGATTTGGATAGGGAGAGTTTAAGTCCATGTACAGTACCTACTCTGTTAAGTCCAAAGAAGGATGGTGGCTGGAGGATGTGTACGGACTTCAGAGCAATAAAAAAAATAACAATTAGGTATAGATTTCCCTTGCCTAGAATGGATGATCTAATGGATTGTTTAAGTGGATCAAATTATTTTTCTAAGATAGACTTGAAGAGTGGTTATCATTAAATAAGGACGAGGGAAGGAGATGAGTGGAAGACAACCCTCAAGACCAATGGGGCACTGTATGAATGGCTTGTTATGCCTTTTGGCTTGACAAATGCTCCCAACACATTCATGAGATTAATGAATGAGGTTCTTAAGGACTTCATTGGTAAGTTTGTGATTGTTTATTTAGATGAATCCTTGTTTACAACAGAACTAAAGAAGAACATTTGAGATGTTTGAAGTTGGTGTTGAAGCGATTGCAACAAGAAAATATTTTAATAAATATGAAGAAGTGTTTCTTCATGAAGATAGCACTGGTTTACTTGGGATTTGTGATTTCTCGAGAGGGACTGAAGATGGATCCAAAGAAGGTAAGAGCTATAAAAGAATGGTCTTCTCCAAAGTATGTTTTTGAGGTAAGAAGCTTTCACGGATTGACAAGCTTTTACAAAAAGTTTATAAAAAATTCCAGTAGTATTTGTGCTCCTATAATAGATACTATAATGAAGGAACATCAATATTTTAATTGGACAAGGGAAGCTGAAAAGGGATTCAGAATGTTAAACGAGAAGATTACAAAGAAACTAGTTTTAATTTTACCAGATTTTCAAAATCCTTTTCAAGTTAGATGTGATGCAAGTGGGGTGGCAATTGGTGTTGTCCTGAGTCAAGAAGATAAACATGTTGCCTATTTTAGTGAGAAGTTGAATGATGCCAAGAAGAAATATTCAACTTATGACAAAGAGTTGTATGGAGTAATACAGTCCCTGAAGAAGTGGAGGCATTGCCTTATGCCTAGAGAATTCATCTTATATTCTGACAACCATGCTTTGCAATTCATAACCAAGTAGGAGAAATTGAATAAAAAACATGCCAAATGGGTAGAATTCATGCAAAATTTTACTTTTGTTATTAGGCATATTAGTGGGAATGCTAACAAGGTTGCAGATGCTTTGAGCATGATATGTTTAATTTTGTAGGAATTTCAAGTAAGTACGCTAGGATTTGAGCATCTCAAAGAGATGCACAGAGAAGATCCATACTTTAAAGCAGCCTATAGAGCATGTGAAAATACAATGATGGGAGATAGGAGTCCTTGGATGGAGTACATGATACAAGAAGGATTGTTGTTCAAAGGCAGTAAACTGTGCATTCCAAAATGCTCAATGTGGGACAACCTGCTAAAAGAAAAACATAGTGGTGGATTAGATGGTCATTTTGGCCATGACAAGATGTTTGCCCAATTAAATTTTTCTTATTTCTAGCCAGGTATGAGATTTGATGTGAAGAGATTTGTTGACAAATGCAAAATTTGTTAGTATGCCAAAGGAAAGCAGTAGAATGCAGGTTTGTATCAACCATTGCCTATACCAAACAGACCATGGGATGCCATAAGCATGGACTTTGTTTTAAGGTTTGCCATAACACATAGAGGAAACAATTCAATCTTTGTAGTTGTTGATATATTTTCAAAGATGGTACACTTTATATCTTGTTATAAAACTAGCGATGCAACACACATAGCAAACTTGTTCTTTAAGGAGATTGTGAGATTGCATGGATTTCCCAGAAGTATAGTTTTAGATATAGACACTAAATTTGTTGGACATTTATGGAGAAGCTTGTGGAAAAAGCTTGGAATAAACTTATCATCTAGTTCAACCTATCACCCTCAGACTGATGGGCAGACTAAAGTGGTAAATAGAAGTTTGGGTAACTTGCTAAGGAGTTTAGTTTATGAACATAAAAATCAGTGGGACCAAGTTTTAAAACAAGTTGAATTTGCTTATAATGACTCACCTAAAGTGAGTACAGGAAAGAGTCCATTCCAAATAGTATATGGAATGCATCCATGGGGTGTTTCTGAACTCATGAATTTGGACAAAGCATAATTGAGGAGTGAAAATATAGAAGATTTTTCTAAAGACATGCAGAGGTTACATGAACAAGTCAAGGAGCGACTACAAGACAATAGTCAGAGGTATAAGCAGAGGGAAGATCATAAAGGAAGAGAGGTTAACTTTGAAGTTGGATACCAAGTGTTGGCACATCTGAGAAAAGAGAGATTCCCAAGGGGAGAGTATAACAAGCTGAAGTTGAAGAAAATAACACCCTGTAAGGTCTTGCGGAAATTTTCAAGCAATGCTTATGAAATAAAGTTACCACCAGATATTGGAATATCTCTAATATTCAATGTTGCAAACCTGTACCCTTACAAAGAATTTAAAGCAGAGGATAGAGATGACAGTGAGGATGTTCAATGGATAAAGCAACTACCTATGACCAAGAAGTTGCAGATGGAAATAATTATTGATAAGAAGATTGCCAAGAAGACTAGGAAGAAGGATTACTATGAGTACTTAGTCAAGTGGAGATATTTTCCCGTGGAAGATGCAACTCGGATGATTGTTGCAGAGATCCAGAAGCATGGTAAAGGGCTTGAAGNAACATTTATGTTCCACGGTGTTAGCGATATTTCTTGTTAGCGATATCATCTAGCGCCATCGGTGAAAACTCCACAGGAGGGCTTCATCGGGAATCGGGATATCGGAGATCCCGGGAGCGAGAGTTTTGTGCATTGCAGAATCGCGATACGCAATTTCCCGATCGGCGGGGAACAACTGTCAATCATGGAAGACAGGTGGCAGGCTTTCGTGACAGGGAGCGGACCGTTGACAGGTCAACGGCCATGAGCCATCGAGTTTCGGGGAATCGCAAGTCCGGAGGATGCGTGCTCGTTGACATCGCAAACCGTGAAACCTCGATGGAGAGTATGGTCGAGGGCATATGGTAGCGGTCACTTGGACCCAGGGCCTAGTCGGAGGGCTAGCACGGAAGGTGCATCGACAATCGGAGAATCGCGAGTCCCGGGGACTTGTGTATCGAGACATCGAAAGCACCGAAACCCCGACAGAGGTTTGGCTCAGGTCATATAAGAGGTGGTCGTATGGACCATAGTATAGCCAGGAGGGCTAACCCATACACGTGCTCATCGGAGAATCGGTGATTGGGAGTTCAAAGGGTCAAGAACTCTTGACAACGGGGAACGTGAAACCCCGAAACCCGATACAGAGTCGGGAAAGGGTCACGGTGAAGTTCAGGAGACCGTGAGGAAAGAAGAAGAGACCTGTGGACTGGGTGGGGTTTTCATCAGGGATTCCACTCGGGGATCCAAAGAGCCGCTTCGGCTCAGCAGAAAAGGAGAAAGAGAGTGGGTGAAACCTCGCGTCACCCATTTATTGGAGAGTATGGAGGTCCCGGCTGAAATTTACCCAGGAGGGTCCCTTGTACCAGTTCTCTTCAGGAAAGCCACGCTGAGTCTCCAACTCACCAGAGGAACCTGCACACGCCAGTCCAATATTCAAAGGGCTCAGCTACCCCCTGGCGCGAGCCATGCTGAATTAAAGAGGCGTATGACAGGGGAGCAGAGGACAGATTTGATTGAGGCAGACTGACAGCCCATCCTGATAGAGAAGCTCCTCAACGTCAAGCATTGAATTCATGATATGATCGTGCCTTCAGCGCCTGAGTCAGTTCCAAGTATATGTAGGCGTTTTCGCCATTTTTGTAAATGATCGATGGTTGAGCAGAGCTCCCGATTGTAAAACTTTAATGAAGCACCGATGCTCTGGTTATGTATAGACTTCTGAGACTTCTTGCCTTATGAATGCATGTTTCTTTACATCTTTGTTATACTGCGTTAGAGCAGCTCGGAATTGGAGGATCCAGTCGAGTTGTAGTTGTTATAGGATGATGTTGTAATGGATCACTGTAATAGTTACGGAGTCTCTAATCGGTTCCTGTGATTTCCTTAACGCTGAATGACTTGGAATTGGAGGATCCAGTCAAGTCTTCTATTCAGTTTCTTGAAGCCCTAAACCAGGAGGATCCCGCGTTCAGAGTTTTTCCCCTACAAACTGCTGTAAGCCTGTTGCCCAGAGTTGTTTGTTCACCTTTCTTACTAAGTCTTCCACCTGCTCATCTTTTAATCAACCCACTGGCTGAAGTTAGGATTCCAGACCTCCAATGTTCTTTACGTACCAGATCCAGTCCCCAAGTTAGAGTGATATCTCCTCGAGTCTCTACCCATTTGATCGCCCATTTATCAAACCGTGACATAACAACTGATGGGCGTCGGGCTCTGCTCCTTCAAGCAATCCAGGAGTGACTTCCGACGCTAACATTTCTGGCGTCGTTGCCGAGGACGAAATTGAAGATTTTCTCTGGGTAGAACGACATTGAGCCTCTGAATCCAGAGGTGCATCGAATTATCAGAGCCTTTCAAGATTGCTAATTTGCACCTGGCGACTCCATTGTGACGACTCCGCTGGGGAGAACCTGCTCTGTTAATTGTGGCTTTCAGAGGCAGGCATACATGGTCTCATCCACAACTGCCTCTAGCTACGCCCGAAACAAATCCAAAAGCGGTGCTCAGAAGGGGAAAGGCCTCTGAAGAAGAAGCGTCCATCACCGAACTAGGTAATCCACCGTATCCTCCTGTTGGAGCTCCTTTTTCTCCTCCTCAGTTATTTGACAGGCCTGTCTCTGCAGTTTCCCGTTTCCTAAATTTTGGGAGTGTTCCTGTTGAGTTTTCCTCTCCTGGTCTAGGACTAGAGGGACAAGACTTTGTCACTCCCCTCTCCCCTGAAGCTATACCCTGGCGTAGACCCAGGACCGCAGAAGATTTCCCTACACCTAGCTTAACCACTCCTGTACAAAGAGGAGCACCCACTGACTTGAGCTCGATAGCCTTCTCCTTAAATCCCCTCTTGTTCCCCACTCCAATTAGAGGCTCATTCTCAGCAGTCCCTTCACAAACTCCTTCTCCTCCAAGCTCTCCTTCATCTAATATTCCTATGGCTGGTGCTAATCCCCCTCTGAATAGAATGGACACCATAGTTGTTGCTAGGTATGCTCCCTTGATCTTACCTCAGCCCACGAATCCTTTCCCTGCTGGAGATTACTTGAAATATATGCCCAAGTTCACCGGGCAAGGGGACATAACTGCGGAAGAACACCTGGCTGCTTTCTACAGTTATGCAGACAACCTGAACATTGGAAATGAAGATGTCTGGATGAGGGTTTTTGTCCAAAGCCTGGATGGTGAGGTAAGGAAATGGTTTAGAGGATTAGCTCCCGAATCTATTGCTGGAATTGAAGCCCTGGATAATGCTTTCCTAAGGCAGTGGGGAGATAAGAAGGATTTCATGTATTATATGACTGAGTTTGGGTCTTTGAAGAAGATGGAAGGAGAGTCTGTCTCTGACTTCTCCAAAAGATTCAATAAAATGTACAATAAGATTCCTGATGAAATAAAGCCATCATAAGCCTCGGCCAAGATGTCCTATGCTAGTGCATTTGGCCCCGATTTCTGTCTTTTATTGAGAGAAAGAAGAGTCGCATCCTTAGCTCAAATGCAAGACGCAGCCATAGAAGTGGAATCCAATGTATTAGCAGCCGATAGATTGAGGAACGAGGCTGACATGGGCAGGAGAAAGGGAAAATACGAAGCCTCAACTCCTGGCCCATCGATGCCCCACTTTCAAGTAGATGAACTAACCAAGATGGTGAAGTCTCTGTCTGCAGAGATGGAAAGAATGAAGGTAGAGAGGAGGCAAGCATACAAGGGCCCTCAGAGCGCCGAAAACAAAGGAGGTTTTCGGAGGCCAAACAATATCGCTTCTCCGATGATGCAAAGAGACAGAGATGACCAGAAAATTCAGGCCCCTTTTCAAAACAATTT
Source organism: Picea sitchensis (assembly GCA_010110895.2). Classification (NCBI taxonomy): domain Eukaryota; kingdom Viridiplantae; phylum Streptophyta; class Pinopsida; order Pinales; family Pinaceae; genus Picea; species Picea sitchensis. The sequence goes on along the minus strand of SNQJ01S0121923.1, from coordinate 622 downwards.
TGTGGCTAAGGAAGATGAAGGGGAAACAGACAAACTTGAGCCTGAAATCCATTGCTTTGGAGATACTCCTCCTTTTCCTCATCTCACTCAATCAACATACCAAGAGTCTCTCATGGACAGTCAGCTAAATGAATTGAGCAAGGGAGAAAAGGCTGGCGGCGGTCAAGGCAGGTACAACCTAAGGACCAGCAAAAGGACAACAACACCTGATATTCCTGAGCATTCCATTAGAGCAGAGAAGCCTGCTAGTAAAGTAGCAGATGGTCATGGAGGTAAGAAGACCCAACCCCTCTCTCCCGTTGTCCATAATCATGTTCCTGAAATAAAAGAAATTCCAAAGCCTACATCTTCTTTTAACTTCGAGCATGAGATCCAAAAGATCAGAATCCCTGTGCCCCTCACTGAGATGATTAAACATGACGAATTCAAAAAGCGCTTCTCTGAGCTTTTACAGTCTGAAGCTTCATGCCTTCCCACAGACTCCATAAACCTCCAAGACAAAAAGCCAGCAGTTGTCCTAGGTCCCATGGTAGAAGATAGAGATGATTCATCCCCTCCCTTCTACACATCCCTGAACATCCATGATAAGGTGCTGCACAACTGCTTGATGGATTCAGGGGCT
>SNQJ01S0121920.1:26968-42631 GCA_010110895.2 Picea sitchensis | reverse complement strand
AATAATAATGACATGATTAATCCACAATGGGGATTTAATCCAATAACAAAATAATAAGAATGCTCTTCGCAGTTACATTATTTCAACAGAAACACCATCCACAAGTACACAAGAAGTATCCTGGGAAACCCTTCTCAACAAGGGAAGAAAACCTAGCCAATCCTTTGCTATATTCTTCAAGAGAAAGATCACCACCACCATAAAAGACTACTAGCACACAAAAGGGTGCTCACAAACCCTAGAAGACTAGTGCCCAAGAGAGTTGCGCACTTTTCCCAAGAACAAGTGTTTGCTGAAATTTCCAAACTCACACTTGTGATATGATTCCTCAATGGGGAATTTTACCTTTATTTATATTAGAATGAACCTGTCAACAGCAGTGTCTATTGGCACAACAGGGTCGACCTCAATAACTTATAATACAATTAATAATTCCAATATTAATTATCTTTTACATTAATTATATTTCACTTTATGGTGGGGTCGACCTGTGCCCTTTACATCACGAATAGGGTTACAGGTAAGTCTGACTCTTGTACAATATAGCAAGGGATCTCATACACCCACTAGTGCTTAGCCACTAGGGGCACATCCATTTGTGCTCAGCCACAGGGATGTCCACATCTCTATCTCACTGCGTCTCACAGGAGAACCACACTCACTAGTGCTCAACCACTAGGATCACGTTCACCTGTGCTCAACCACAGGCACGTCCAACTCAACAGATCTTCTTTCTCACTGCGTTACACAAGAGAATCATTTGGAGTATCACATCATCTCAACTCCTTGCACAGAGGATGGCTAATATATCGTTTCATCTCTGCCTCAGAACGATACACCCAACTCATGGGCTTTCACACACATTCACTTGCGCTTAGCCACAGGCATGTCCAACTCAACAGATCTTCTTTCTCACTGCATTACACAGGCGAGTCATTTGGATTATCATCTCAACTCTCTTCACAGAGGAGGCCAACACAACGTTCCAGTTCTGTCTCAGATAGGAACCACACACCCATCTCATGGGCACACCCAACTCATGGGCTCTCTCTCAGGTTTGTGTCTTGGAGGATGTCTCACGCAGCTGTAATCATCAACACTCCCTCTCAGCTAGGGAGGCATTCTCCATCAGGCCAAGTCTCGCACGGAAGTATTCGAACTTTGTCTTGGCTGTAGTCGTCAACACTTCCTCTCAGCTAGAGAGGTATTCTCCACTAGGCCAGATTTTCACGGAAGTACTCCAACTTCATATTGGCAAGCAGTTTGGTGGGGATATCTGCAATCTGCTCATGTATAGGAAGGTATTGCACGTGTACTGCTTTCCTCTACATCATGTCTCTGATATAATGATATTTTATCTCAATGTGTTTCGATCTATCATGAAACACAGGGTTCTCAGAGAGCTTCACACAACTCTTGTTGTCACAATGAACAATAGTAGAATTCATCTCATGATCGAATAAATCTGTCAAAAGCTTGCGAAGCCACACTGCTTCGCGCACTGCCACACTCAATACTATATACTCTGCTTTTGCGGTACTCAAGGCCACAGAGCTTTGTTTTCTGCTGCACCAGGAAACCATGGCAAACTCCAAGGTCAAACAACAACTGGATATGCTTTTCCGGTCCACTGTATTCTTTGCTCAAATTGTATCGGCATATCCCTGCAAACTCAAGTTCACACTGGAGGCATATCTCAGGCCATATCCAATTGTGCCTCGTATATATCTCAATACATGCTCTACTGCTATCCAATGAGTTTGTCTCAGCTGACTCATGGATTGACTAAGCACATTCACTGCATAACATATAGCAGGTTTGGTGTTAACCATATACATCAATGATCCAATCAGCTGTAGGTACACATGTGGATCAATCTCGTCTAAATCATCATCATTTTTTTTTTTTTTCCGTCAAATCCATCACTATCGGTGTAGACATGGATTTGTATTCTGTCATATTGAACTTCTTTAATATCCCCACTGTATATTTCCCTTGGCTTAAGAAAAGTCTCATTGGTCCTCTGTCATACTTATTTCCCCAAGAAGTAGTGCATCATACCTAGATCCTTTATCTTGAAGTCATAAGTCAAGGCTTGCTCGTCAACAACACGACTTTTTGAATAAGTCATCAAAATTAGGTTCTTGTCACCAACAATGTAATAATATAGGTTTGGATCAACAACACCCTTGCTGAAACCCAAACTCATCAAGAATCCATACATCTAATGTAGTTTCCAACTCATGGATGGTAGTACGGATGGAAGTGTAACGGGTTTATTGGATCAGGTGTCTCATCATAGACAACTCCCTCTGTTTGTGGGAATCCTTTGGTTACAGATCTCGCTTTGTATTTCTCGGCACTTCCATCAGCTGCTTGCTTGATCTTATAGATCCACTTGGAAGTCACCATAGACTTCCCTTCTGGTCTCAGAACAACATCTCATACATCATTCTTTAAGATATAATGGTATTCTTTTGCCATGGCATCTTGCCATACTTGTTCACCTGTTGCTTCTCAATGACAAGGAGCTCATAATCAATGAAGTGGCTCATGGCTAGCTGAAGGGTAGCTCGAAAATCTCTTTTGCTTTCTTGTGATGTGCTTTGAGGGGCTTGTATGTTCCTCTGCCTCTTGCAGAGTTTGTCGAGCCTAGGCAGGCCTTTTATGCCCTACTGCAATATCTCTGGGCATATCAACTGGAGCAACTGGATCGGCTGGAATAATGTTTGCTCCCTCTGGACTGTTGAAGGGGGAGAAGATATTGTCTCTTCCATCTTCTCATTTTTGTTTGACTCCCTCTGAGTCAAGTAACTCTATCTGAAGTCTGAAGGATGGGTGTCTTCTTTTACTTGTTTGCTAGATCTTTTATGTCTTCAGGTGCTCTACTTGACTAGTATAATAATCAATCAATAAGGTTTGTACTCCCGTACCAGGGATAATGGTTCAAGTCACGAGGGCTCCCATACTAGAGATAATACCCTTCACTTATTAAAAATGCAATCAACTATAAGTTTAATGATCAAACATTTTACCTGGGTCTGCAGTCATGCTCAATTCTGTATTTGGTTTAGAGGAAGTAATTTTCATCTCTCTTATCTTCATCCTTTTGAGGTGGGTCTGGATCAATGTCAGCGGTGGAAGCATATTGTCTTCCTTTCTTCCTGGTTGGACAATTTCTTGCATAGTGTCCATATTTGTCACATCTGAAGCACTGAATCTCTGAAACATCTCTTCTCTGATTATGGCCTGAAGTTGATGGAGTCTTCTCATCTCTGAATGTTTGTTTGAAGCTTCTTTTGAATCTTCCTCCTTTCTTTGTATGAAGTGCAAGAGCATGATTGTCATCAGGGGACTCTTCTACTCCTCTATTTCTAAAGCTAAGTTCTTCTTGAGTACAGTTTGTCCACAGACTATCAAAAGTTGGTAATTTTTCTCTTCCACTGATGCTTTGAAGAAAAGGTTCCCAGTGTTTTGGAAGATTGTTGAGAGTGGATAAGACAAGTTCTCTGTCAGACATGATTTCTCCAATGGCACCTAGCTGATCTTTAATCTCTGATATCTTCATAAAGAAGGTAGCAACTGTATCACCTTTTGTCATCTTGGTACTTTGAAGTTGGCCCTTTAAGGTAAGGGCTCTGAGGGTGTTGTCACTTTCAAACATATCTTTCAACGCTTCATACATTTCATAAGCGGTCTTTAGGTTGGCAATACGAGGTAGGAGATGATCTCTTATCGAGTAGATGATTATTTTTCTTGCCTTGACATCTTCTTCCCTTCTTATTTCCTTCTCTTCATCGATAACTGTTTCTGGCAAAGTCTTTGTTATCACACTCAAAAGGTCATCTTCTTCAAGGGTGACCTGAAGCCTTGACTTCCAGGAGCTGAAGTTGCTTGATCCATCAAGACTATCTTCCACTAAAGTTCTGCTCTTCATATTCTCAGATTTCTTCACAAACTCTCGCCAACTAGACTTAGAAAACCTAATGGCTAGGTTAGACTAGTAACCTTAGGTTTTGTTGGGCTTATGACTGCCAATAATAAGCTTTGAGAGTGTCACAGGAATACTTGTTGAGCTGAAACGTTTGTTCAATGAGTTGCAGGAACCCTAAAATCATAATTCTGCAGCAAGTTGCGGAACCCTAGAAACCCTAGGGCCAAAAATTCAAAATCCTTGAAATTTCACTTTGAGAGTCTCTGGAGGTGCGTCGAGGGAGGCCGTACACCCTTATCCAAATTTCAACCCCAATGTCCAAGTGTAAAGTGCTGAAAAGGCCAAACAAGAGAGGGCTGTACGGATTTTGCAGAAGCCCTAGAGGTCGTACAAAATTGCAGAAGAAGGACGACTTAGCTTTTAGTGCTTGTGCAGGGGTTCTTCAAGACCTATGCTCTGATACCATGTTGATTTTTCAATAGGCTAGGCTTAAGCATGAAGTTCATTCCATTTTTAGCATTTTACTTAAACCATAACCAATTTCTTGCAACAACCAAGATCACAAGAAGAAACACCATGCACAAGTACACAAGAAGTATCTTGGGAAACCCTTCTCAACAAGGGAAGAAAACCCAACCAATCCTTTGCTATATTCTTCAAGAGAAAGACCACCACCACCATAAAAGACTAGCACACAAAAGGGTGCTCACAAACCCTAGAAGACTAGCGCCCAAGAGAGGTGCGCACTTTTCCCAAGAACAAGTGTTAGCTGAAATTTCCAAACTCACACTTGTGATATGATTCCTCAATGGGGAATTCTACCTTTATTTATATTAGATTGAACCTGTCAACAATGGTGTCTATTAGCACAACAGGGCCGACCTCAATAACTTATAATATAATTAATAATTAGAATATTAATTATCTTTTACATTAATTATCTTTCACTTTATGGTGGGGCCGACCTGTACCCTTTACATCACAAATAGGGTTACAGGTAAGTTTGACTCTTGTACAATATAGCAAGGGATCTCATACACCCACTAGTGCTCAACCACTAGGGGCACATCCATCTGTGCTCAGCCACAGGGATGTCCACATCTCTATCTCATTGCGTTTCACAGGAGAACCACACTCACTAGTGCTCAACCACTAGGATCACGTTCACCTGTGCTCAACCACAGACACGTTCAACTCAACAGATCTTCTTCTCACCGCGTTACACAGGAGAATCATCCGGAGTATCACATCATCTCAACTCTCTGCATAGAGGAGGTTAATATATCGTTTCATCTCTACCTCAGAACGATACACCCAACTCATGGGCTTTCCCACACGTTCACCTGCGCTTAGCCATAGGCACGTCCAACTCAACATATCTTCTTTCTCATTGCATTACACAGGAGAGTCATCTGGAGTATCATCTCAACTCTCTTCACAGAGGAGGCCAACACAACGTTCCAGTTCTGTCTCAGATAGGAACCATACACCCATCTCCTGGGAACACCCAACTCATGGGCTCTCTCTCATGTCTGTGTTTTGGAGGATGTCTCAGGCAACTGTAATCATCAACAATGTGTTGGGTGGGGTGTACCTATGATGAAGTTTTCAAATCAACAAATGATGAGGATGCAACATCTTGTCCTACTTGTGATGACTATGTGGAAATGTTCCAATCAACCGATGTTGAGGATTCAACATCTTTCCTTGTGTATGATACTTATGATGAGGGTGGTTCAAGCATGATAGCACCATATCCCATTTATGATGCCTATAATGACGAGGGCGTGACTGTACCTCAACATGATGATGAAATTGAACAAAAACCCTTAGCATTGCAAGATTTGGAGGATTGATTATTGGTCACGAAGGAGCAAATTGTGCAGGTGTTGACGAGGGCAGATGGTGCTCATAAGTTTATTGAAGACCTTATGTAGAAAACCTAGTTGGAGGAGAGCCAAAAGGGAGTTGCAGGTGGAGTCACTAGTACCCAATTACGCATCATCGAAGAAGCACCAGAGCATATGAAATTTGATTACTTGTAGTTGTTCATGGATAGGGACCTTGCTCTTAAGTTCGCTAAAGACAAGGAAAGAGAGGTTGAGGAGCTTTGTTACTAGTCGAGTTTGGCACACTCTTCATCATTGACAATAACAGAGACTCCATCATCTTTGGCAGCCGTGACACATGAGGGCGTGAGTGGCACTCATGATTTGAGGGAGGAGCCTCTTGTGATGATCCTGCACAAGGAGCATTCAAAGTGGCAAGTGCCTGAGGAGAGGCATGACACAGAGGGTTTTGACTATGCTCTTGTTTTTCATTATGGGGATCATGAGCCACTAAAGGCTCAAGGCTTAGCTATGGGGGAGAGAGTTAAACACATTCCTTGTGGACCAGGCCACAAGGAAGTGTATGCATCCATGGATTGGGTGGACAAGTATATCAAAGACATGGGAATGCTCTGGGATATAGGTTCAAGCGACATCAATAGGGTGATGGATACAATAACACCTATATGATACATGATGGTACAAGACGATTCGGTGATAGGCAACAATATGCAGGGGTATTCATTGGCACACCGTAGTGTACAGTGGAGTTTTGGAGCGTTTCTTCCCGGGAGACCTCTTGACAGAGTCCTAGAGCATACCATTGAGTTGAGGTTACCCAGGATTGGTGAGTGGATAGGTGAGCCTCAGGGAGTAGCATATTCCTCGATGATCGATTGCCATCTGGGATACCACCAGATGAGGGAGAAGGAGCAGGATACTCACAGATCTACGTCTAGGCTTCATTATAGTCACTTTCCAGTCTTGCAGGCAGTGGTAGAGGCATCTATTGTTGTTATTCGATGCCCTCATTATATACAACAGGACATGGGAGTTTCACCCGAGTCAGTTGGATGAGACAGGTGACATTGTGGCATATGAGAGGTCTTTCATTTGGCCTATGATCAATGCGTAGAGTGCACGGGAGGAGATCCAAACTTTGTTGGATCGGTTCATCGAGAGTTTAGTAGGCATTGGGAGTGATGGACTTCCAATTTGATGGTGGGATCCCGACATTCATCGAAGTGATACACTGCTTCAGATGATGAGGGTGATTGACAGGGTTGTGTCAGTGATTGGTCTGCGTCATTGTGGGGATGTTGCAAGAGGAGTTGTTGAGCCTTCTTCTATATGGTGAGGTAGATTTTTTGTAACACCCCCACGATTGGGCATAAAATTTTTCGATTTCCTTAAGGGATAGAAACTCCATTCTTGGTTCCTAATTTGGAAGGTCAGGGAACCAGTCCGACCTCCAGGTCAAGGATTGTTCTTAACTCCGTTGAGCTGGAGCAACTCTTCGATTCCCTGCTGGAATCTCACGAATGAATCCACAGGTCCTTCCTTGAAACTCGCCCTGTGCGACCAAACACCAAGTGCCAGCCTCGCCTCCACACGGCCACGGGCTGTGACCGCATGCCTATGCAAAAGGCGCGTCGCGATTTCGCGTGTCGGGTATTCTACATGTGAGTCAACCCTGACTCCCGACTCCCGAAACTCCGAAAAGAGCTTCGCCTGCGTCAGATCAACGGTCCACGATCTTCGCGATCCAACGGTCCAAATCTCCCTTTCGCTTATTAGAAGTCGAAAGACTTCTCTCCTCAGATCTTCCGATCCTAGATATCTCGATATCTGCTCTGCGACAGATCAACGGTCGATATCCTCCTTTCGCGAATCGGAATTTTGCGACTTGCGACCTCCCAGTCACAACTTCCTTTACATCCCCAACTTCCGAAATGCCGATATTTAGGAGCTCCCAAATCTGATGGTTCGTGCTCCTCTGGATCTAACGTTCTAGATCTCGTCGCGATTTCACGTATCAGGATTTCGTGTATCGCGAAGTTGAAAGACTTTTCACCTCCGTTCTCCCGATTCCCGAAATGCCGAAACTCTTCCTGGACAATCAACGGTCCAGATCTCTCCTCAATCAACGACTGTGATCTTTTCGCGAGTTTGCACTTCGCGAACTCTCTTGACTCTGCTCTTTGACTTTTTCACTCAGCGAGTCAGCGAAACGATGACCCTTCGCCACGTGCCCTCCTTGACAATGGACAGTCCCGATGATTCCGGAACTTGTCTCGTGCACCTTCCTTCGGATCCAACGACTGTTGGTCCACACGCCAGATCTGACGACTCAGATTTGTTTCTCTGCGTGCACTTCTGTGTGCTTGGACGTGAAGTTCAACGGTCCAGATCTTCCCTCCGCAGCTTATCTGACGGTTGCTGTGCTCCTCCTCCTGAGCTTTGGCACCTTTCTTCCCAGACTTGGAAGATTTCGATGCTTCAAAGGCCTCGACCTTTGCTTCCTCTGCGAGCCCTGTGACCTTGGGTCTCACCTGCGTTCTGGAAATGCTATCCCTCCTGAGCTTTTGAATCTTTACTCAGTTCTAAGCGAACGTGGTCCTTGCTTCCTTAGAAGACTTCTGGTGGCCCTCCTGGCACACTTTGCGCTTATCTCTTCTCAGCTTGGTTCTTAGGGGATTTCGAGTTTCCACATACTCTTGCGGTAATCTGCTTGCGTCAGATCGATGATCTATGACCTTCCTTGATCCAACAATCCAGATCACATCGCAACTTCGGGTTTCAGAAGTTTTAGTCATGCCAACGTTGAAATCTCTCGATGTGCGAATCCCCGATCTCGCCAATCCAACAGTCAAGGATGGTCCCGATAGATTCTTAGATCTACGGTTCAAGTCATTTCGCGAAGTCGGAGGTTTTGGCCACGCCAACTCACAATTCTCTCGAAGCGCGAATCTTCAATCTCGTAGATTGGACGGTCAAGAAGGACCCCGAAGGATCCAGAGATCCACGGTCCAGATTCTTTCGCGACTTCAGATGTCGGAGGTTTTACTTCCCTTACGACGGATTCACTCAATTCGTCGAACTTGCGAAGACTGAAGGAGTCGAGGCGTTAACACCTGCGCTCCTTCTTCAAATCTAACGGTCGTGACAGACCTTGGAACCTCCTGAACGGATTTCATCCGTTCGTCTTCCAAACGAAAGGATGTTCCTTTTCGATACTTAAAACTCGCTATCCTTCCAGAACTTCGTCAGTTATGAAGGACTTAAGAGCGTTGTGCTCTTTCTCCTGGACTTAATCACTTAGAAGGGTCTTCTGCACATCTCTTGCGCTCCTTCATCAAGTCTAGGACTTGAGTGGTTCTCGGTCTCTGCTAGCCTCGTAGAGAGCCTGTGCGTATCTGCACTACCTCTCCTGAGCTTAACCCACTCCGTCCTCCAAGGGACTGAGAACGATAGGAGGGTCAACATGCGTACATGAAACTATACCTAAGGTCGACGAACTCACAGTTCGTGGCTTTGGCTTAAGCCACCACGGAACGCAAGCATTTATGAGAACAAGCCATGCCCGAACCATATAATTTCTTACTTGCCTAATTACACAACCAAGCAGAAATAGAAGGGATACAGTATATCCATTAAGCAATCGTGCACATTTCTGAAAACATTCACAGTATATCCAATTTCAATACGCAGCTACAACTCAATTACACAGGGTAGGAGAATACTTATCTATTACAGGTTGCCGCCAACTAACTGACTGTGGGTGTTCGTCCTTCCACCCTACCATAGGCTCAGAGGGATTCACTATTAGCACTCTGGCCACCCCGTGCCAAGCCATGATATCACCGTGGAACTCTCGCAGTTCTCAAGGATTCTTTCTCTGTTCAGCTTCCACTCGGGTTCTGTTCTCTGCAACTTTCAGAGATTTCTCTCTGTTATGGCCTCGACGAGGTTTATTAGATGCTCACTCAGCATCAAGCTTGCGGCCTTCTATTCATTATCCTCTGGAGAGCTTCGCGCATCTCCCTTACGAGCTTGCGCCCTCGTCTGCTCTCTTCCTCCTCTCTTCTCATCTCGTTCCCGTGTGTATGTATCTTACCTTCCTTCTGTCAGAAGGAAGCTTGGGTCTGCTTGGTCTGCCAGACCCTGCGGTACTTTGGGCTGACGATCTGCAGCTAGACCATGCTCCCATTCACGGGGGTGGTTGATAATTCAACCACTGGTCCTTTCTTCATTAACTGATTTCTCTCCTTGGGATCCAAAGGAGGTTTTTCATCCACATCAAGAGAAATTTGGGGTTATTTGATATAATGAACCCTCTCGTATAGTTTTCACATTCTTCCTCTAGTGATATCATGGCCAGTACTTTCAAGGCTTCACCCCCACAGTCTGTTATTGGCAACTCAAATAATAATACATTTGCATTGTCTACATGCCTTAGCATGGAAATTCCTATTTTATGATTAATTACAAATTGGGGGAAACATGGTGTTACATTTTCCCTCACGATACTCAGGGTCGAGTCTATTCCTGGATTGGTAGACTTTGATGTCACCAAGATGCCTTGGCGAGACATGATCCAGGATAGTGAGTTCAGTCCTTTAAGGGATTTCAGCTTGGGGGTCTAGGAGAGGAGAGCACAGTTTGAGCATGGTGGTCAAACAGTTATGATCGGAGGGGTGCATTGTTGGTATGATGGTTCCTCTCGGAGATTAGCTTGGGACCCTGGGACTATAGTGTTTGACAATTCAACAACTGATGCAGATGAGATGGTCAGTTTTCACTTTCTGAAGTTTACTCTTGGGATGCTTAGGTTTGGTTGCTGGGAGGAGTGGTCTTCTGAGGAGTTGACCAAGTTTGTGCAGCTTTCGATTGCCTGGCTTATCAGAGGCATATAGGTGGATTCTTGTGTTAGCACTTGGCAGATCAAGGTTATGAGTAGAGGGTGCTTCACATCGTACAAGTTAGTTTGGGACCCTGGTAACTTTACCACTTATAGGCCGATCCGAGAGAGGTTCACATGGAGGGACTTTGCAGATGATGTGTTAAGAGATTTTTTGGACGATACTTTGATGATTGCAGTAGGTTGGGGATGTTGGAGTCTTAGGGATTTCCCCTTTGATACTTGGATATTAGGTGTCGTTGATGCCCTATCAGTTTGTGACCACATTGACTTCTTCTGGATGTCTGATTTTAGAGTTTGTTTGGTTGACTTCATTGAGATACATTGGAAGGATATGATTCTCAATAGTGGGGACAATTCTTTGAAGCATTACGACTTGTGGATGCAGGAGTGGAGGATGCAGACTAGGCAGGAGGATGAAATATTTATGATCAGAGTGGCGCAGCGTTAACATGATGGGTCCTTTTTGGTGATAGCGTGGGACCCTGGGATTTTATGGGTGGATAGTTTGGTAGCTGGTACAAATGGGAGAGCCAACTTTTACTTTTAGGAGCTTATTCATATGGAGTAGTGGATTGGTTTCCTAGGTGGGATATTCTATGAAGGGTGGATTGAGTCTTCATAGTATCTGATTGTTTTATTGATCGGTGGCCTTCAGGAGGCCCCTTGTGTTAGTACATTGCGGGACAATTTTGTGGGCGGTAGGTGCTTTGTATCTTTCAGATTGGTTTGGGACCCGAGGATCATTATTAGTTTCAGTTTGGTTCAGTTTGTTGTTCCTATGTGAGTGATGGCATTGCTTGAGGACAAACAATCTTTGGGACGAGAGGACTATGATGTCCCCATTTTTGGGTTCCCTTGTTCTGTAGTTGGAGATGACTTCCAAGGCTTATCAATGAAGAAAAAGTGAGTCAGGGGGTTTATTTGATGTCACCTAGCTAAGAGATGTTATATTTCTAAAGTGACATTAAGTAAAAAAATAATAAAGTAACTTTTAGATCATTTGTTACTTAAACATTAATAAAAGCGACTTTTAATCTTTAAGTGAAACATAAGAAGGGGAATAAGGGTTATGATTGATTGAGTCAGAGGAAAGATCTAGAAGGATAATCGAAGGATTATAAAAGAAGGGTAGCGCTTCACTTTCTCGAATATGTTTTGGATTTATCTCTTTGGAGTACTCTTAGAGCCAAGGTTTTCGTTACGATTTTGCCAAAACCCTTCCATTGTAGTTTAGTTTCAGTGGTGCAATATCCACCCTAGCTAGACAAGGAGGAGGATCCATCCTGGATTATCATTGGAGCTTCATCTTGTGATTTGACTTCAGTTTTGGGCTGTAGCGATTTGCTTGGAGAGTTTGTGGCATTTGGAGGGTTTGATCTTATCTATTGAGGAGGCCATGGCATGATTTTAGGTTTTTGGCTTGATATTGTGTGTTTTCATTGATGTGTTGCAGGTGCTATAGCGACCAGTAGAGACTTATTCTTGATGTGTTCCATATTCCATTCATAATAAAATACCACATATTGTTTCTTCTATTTCTGGTGTATTTATATTGCATGCAATATGTTTGACGAAATGTCTATTAGTAGAATACATGCAAACTGTTTGTAAAAATTAGTCAACCAGTTTAGAGCATAAAGAACACTTATTGCACAGAAGAATATAATATACCAGCCTAGCTATCTGGGGATATTACAGATTCAGATCTGGATTTGGATATAGGTACAGACCAACCAGTTTTTTGAAAAGCTAGGATTTGGATACGTTGGGGAAACGACAAGTACAAACAATATAAATATATATTTTTTAATTTTTAAAAATAAAATTTATATAAAAATTAAAAAATAAATATTTTTATTATATAATAATAATATATATATTTTAAATATGTAATATTTATATAAAATAATTAATATATTAGATATGAATTAAGTAATATCTAATATATTTAGATAATGTATTTTTTCCAGGTTACAAAGCCTGGGGAAAACCCTCATGTACTTCCCCTCATTTTGAGGATGGTACCCTGGGTAAACCTTAGAATCTTCAGGGCACAAGGACGATCAACAACAGGGCTTGAAAACATTACAATAATATATACTCCTTAAGAGCTTAACATGTCACATGCAGGGATTGAACCTAGGTGGGAGGATAACAATCATTCCTCCCAACCACCCGAGCTAAACCCAATTAACATATTTAGATATGATGTATATGAATTAATATAAAACATAAATATATCTAGATAACACGGTGCATATTATCTAATGTATAATATGATATATTAATTGCCATCTTTTTTTTCAAAGGAAAAAATCCTGTAATTTTATTAATATAAACAAAATTACATATTTAGATGCTAAAGGCTTTCAAAATTGTTATAGCCAATGACATAACTGTTCATCTCACATGCCTCTTTAAACATAAACGGTATAGTGTATCAAAGGATTTACATTCGTATCCTTTCATAAAAAATGACCAAGGAACTTACAACATTCAAGTTCTATTTTCTTGCAAATGTTTTTTTGACTCATACAAAAATCTGAAATGGTATAAAAAGAGTTAAACCTAAGGTTCATGAGTGTATTTAGAAAAGTGTCCATTCTGAAGTTTTGAGACAATCCAGGGTACTCAAGCCATTCCTAATCCAACTTTTGATAGTCCATTTGCTATCTTGTTCTTGTCCCTGTATATGTGACAAAGAGATGTGTGAGAAAGCTATAAATAGTGACTCTACGTCATCAAACAAAGGCTGTAAGGTGAAATTCCTTAAGACTGTTTCCTTGTGCATCCATTTTATTACAAGAAGTGAGTCCCCAAAATTTCGAATTTGAGATACTCCATACTCTTGGGCTAGCCTCAATACCAGTTTGAGAGCCATCAACTGACAATAGTTATTTGTTTCCTAAACAATTCCAACTTTGAATGAAATGCTATGATTTGAAGAAATATATAATAGTTCTCCTACTCCATCCTTAGGAGGGGTCCCTTAAGAGGGACCATTGAAGTATGCCCATGGGATGTCCTTGTTTATTACCTCTTCCTTGAGATTATGTGTAATTTGTTTTTCTTGAACTTGTGGGTTGTTGATGTTTTGGTAGCTGTGGGAGGTATTTTCCTCTAGACAACCTTTCTTAGAAGTGAAGAAGATTCCAGAAGTCCAGGAAGACCATTAAACACATGAAGAACACCTAGGAAGAGAAGTCGGCCCACAGGAAAAAGAATAAAGTGAAATTAGAATCTCTAGAGAAGAAGTCGGCTCAACTAAGTGACTTGAAGACTATAAATAGAGGAGATGTCTTGCTCATTTGGACACACACTCACTCACTCTCACTGAAGAAGGGCGCGCTAGTCTAAGGCAAGGGAGAAGACACTACACTACGACATTTGAGGTTCTTGGTTATTCTTTGTGGTGGATTTCTCTTNATTACAAGAAGTGAGTCCCCAAAATTTCGAATTTGAGATACTCCATACTCTTGGGCTAGCCTCAATACCAGTTTGAGAGCCATCAACTGACAATAGTTATTTGTTTCCTAAACAATTCCAACTTTGAATGAAATGCTATGATTTGAAGAAATATATAATAGTTCTCCTACTCCATCCTTAGGAGGGGTCCCTTAAGAGGGACCATTGAAGTATGCCCATGGGATGTCCTTGTTTATTACCTCTTCCTTGAGATTATGTGTAATTTGTTTTTCTTGAACTTGTGGGTTGTTGATGTTTTGGTAGCTGTGGGAGGTATTTTCCTCTAGACAACCTTTCTTAGAAGTGAAGAAGATTCCAGAAGTCCAGGAAGACCATTAAACACATGAAGAACACCTAGGAAGAGAAGTCGGCCCACAGGAAAAAGAATAAAGTGAAATTAGAATCTCTAGAGAAGAAGTCGGCTCAACTAAGTGACTTGAAGACTATAAATAGAGGAGATGTCTTGCTCATTTGGACACACACTCACTCACTCTCACTGAAGAAGGGCGCGCTAGTCTAAGGCAAGGGAGAAGACACTACACTACGACATTTGAGGTTCTTGGTTATTCTTTGTGGTGGATTTCTCTTGTGCGCTATCTCTGAAGAAGAGGTGCACTACTGTTGTATTGTGTTGCTGTTGCAGCTGGTAGCACTAACTTGTTTGCTAGCCTAGTGCTAGGGTTTCTTCATTGTTTGTTGCTCTTGAAAGTTGGTTTATAATTGGATTATTTTGGACACAATCTATCTAAGAAAGGTTGGCTGGTTTTTTCCCCCATTTGGGGTTTTCCCAGGATAAATCTCTTGTGTTCTTTTTGTTCGTATTTTACGCTGCTTATATCTCAGTATATGATATAATTGTTAAAGTAAAAGAACACTGATAACTCGATATGTAAATTAAGAAATCTAACATGGGTAAGCATTTAACATTTTAGAGGTAAAGTTTCTTTGCCCTCAGACAACTTCAGATTCCTTGCCAACTAGACTCCCCAAGCTATGTTTAAGGGAAGAGCTTTGATCTTTTTTGTATCCTTATTAGTACTGGAAGGAAGATCGTTTGCAGCAATATCTTGCCGTTGCACCGTAATATTTTTTGTCAAGCTCATTGAGCACTAGTTCCTGTTGCCGCCTAATTTGCACCTTGGGTTAGAGTGGAGAAATCTTAATCCACTGGGTGCAACCTTGGGGGAAAGTGTCAAGTTGAGATACTATCACCTCTACTCTCAACATCTTCGTCTAGGCCAACTCCTAGCGAAGCCAAGGGGGGTAGTCCCTAAGAAAATAATTTAAGGCTTTTAATCTAAGAATGATAAAAACAACTTCTAAGAGTTAATATGATGAAACAAGATTTATAACAACGACATATGACTCAAATATAATTTAAGGATACACCCTGTCAATACATGCAAAGAGTCATTCACATTTCTAACATACTCCAAATATAGATGATTTGAATAGTAAATGCTTTGAAGTAAAATAATCCAATCAGATAGATGAAAGTAAAGACCAGTGCA
>SNQJ01S0121920.1:16709-26958 GCA_010110895.2 Picea sitchensis | reverse complement strand
TGTAGGAGAAGACAAAAATACAATAATAAACAAGAAATTTTGTGAACAATATTCAAAATTTCAACAAAAATACACATTGGGCATACCTATTTTGATGAATCTCCAATGATTTGCAAGTAGATGGAACCCTTTGTTATCTCCTCCAAGCTCTCACAAATCCTCTTCAAGCTCTCCAACTTTACTCCAACGCCAAGCCAACACCAAGAGCTCCTTCCCTCTCCACTCCAACTCAAAGATGAAACAATGAGAAAGAAGAGGGAGAGATTGTGTTTTATCTCCCCTCTCTAACCCTAAAAATGCCCTAGGGCCCACCCACAAAGCCAAAAAATAAAATAAAATAAAATAAACAAAAAAATGAACTTTTTCGGGCCAAAAATCGAGGAGCACCCGCGTGGGTTCGGGGGCGCGGTTCCGGGAGGGTCGGGAGCGGGTTTTATAGCTTCGGGAGTGGAGCGAGAGCGTGGCGCTTCGACAAAGGGCAGGGAGCGTCCGGGACAGGTCGAGAGCGCGGTTCGGCCAGTCCGAAGCGTAGGGGGAGCACGGTTTCGAGACGCTCCCGCTCGGAGCGCGATTCGGGGGTCCAGACCGGGGGGGGGACGCTTCGGCAACCCTAATCTACTCATCCATGGATATGTACCAGAGCTCCACAGCTCCTCTCTGCACCATGTCTCGAATGTAATGATATTTGATCTCTATGTGCTTTGACTTGTCATGAAAGACATGATTCTCTGAAAGCTTCACACAACTTTGAATGTCACAATGTATCAAAGTTGGCTCCAACTCTAGATCAAATATCCCTACAAGCAGCTTCCGAAGACACACTAATTCACAGATTGCAACGCTAGGTGCGATATACTCTGCCTCTGTTATATTGAGTGCCATTGACCTCTGCTTCCTGCTTAACCATGAGATCATACCTAATCCCAAACTGAAGCAGCATCTGGATGTGTTTTTCCGGTCCACTACACTCCCTGCCCAGTTAGAGTCTATATAACCCTGCAGCTTCACATCTCCATCCGAGACATATCTCAATCCATATATGACTGTACCATGTAGGTACCTCAACACATGTTTTGTTGCTCTATCCAATGTACATGTCTAGGCTCAACCATGTCCTGACTCAAAGTGTTCACAGCAAAACATATGTCCGACTTGGTGTTAACCAAGTACATCAAGGATCTGATCAACTATCTGTACATCGTGGGATCCACTAAATCTGAAAATGAATCACTCAAGAGCTTCAGGTTGTCGTCATAGGTGTGGCCATAGACTTGCAGTCCATCATCCCGAATCTCTGTTGGATCTCAACAGTATATTTTCCTTGGCTAAAGAAAAATCTCATCTGGTCCCTGCCACACCTCCAATCCCAAGAAATAATGCATCAGACCTAGATCCTTCATCTTGAACTTTGAAGTGAGCTCCTTCTTGCACCCAGCTATGAGCTTCTCATCTCCTGTTAGAAACAAGTCATCCACATATAGGACCAAAATCAACGGGCAACCATTCTCAACCTTGTAGTAAAGGTTGGGATATGCATCACTCTTGGTAAACCCCAGGCTCGTCAAGTAGTTTTCTATCCTGGCATACCATGCCTTGGGTGCCTACTTTAGTCCATACAAAGCCTTCTCGAGTTTGCACACATGGGACTCCTTCCCATGAATCACAAACCCCTGTTACACCATTCAAGAAGGCAGTCTTGACATCCATCTGGTGTAATTTCCATCCCATAGCAGAAGCAATCACAATAATTGATCTAATGGAAGTGTACTTTGCTACTAGAGAAAATGTCTCATCATAGTCTTCTCCCTCTTTCTAGGAGAACCCTCTAGCCACAAATCTTGCTTTCTACTTCTCTATGTTGTCGTCTGCAGCATGCTTCATCTTGTAGATCCACTTGGAAGTCACTATTGACTTCCCTTCGAGTCTCGGAACCACTTCCCAAACATCATTCTTCATGATGGATAAGTACTCTTCCATCATGGCATCCTTCCATACTTGTTGCTTAGCAGCTTCTTCAAAGGTGGAAGGTTCTTAATCAATTAGTTCACTCATCAACGCCACATAGTTGGAAAACTTGTGTGGTCTCTTGCTCTCTCTGAAAGAGCCTTTGGGAGCTGCGTGTCCTTCAGCTTCCTGCAAAGTGTTCCGGAGCCAAGTCGGTCTCTTCCTGGTGACTGCAACTTCTCTAGGTGGATCTATAGGTCTCACCGACTCTACCATCTCATTCTGAGCTTCTTAAATGGGTTCCTATGGAGTAGAGTCAACCATGACTGCATCCCTTAGACCCTCCTGCTCCTCTCGATCCTCATCCATGTGAGACTCCCTTGGTCTTATGAAGGCTTCATCTTCATCAAATGTCAATCTGTCTCTGTCCGAGGATGTATATTCTATAAGCCTTCGAAGTCTGACTATATCCAACGAAGGTGCCCTTCTTTCCCTAAGGTTCCAACTTCGTTCTCTTTTCCTTTGGAACATGTGTATATACTGGATAACCAGATATCCTCAAGTGACTGACTTCTGGTTTCTTTCTAGTGAACACCTCTTCATGTGTCTTGTTCCCCAATATCTTGTTAGGACTTCTATTTTGGACATACATTGTTGTACTAGATGCTTCTTCCCATAAGTGCATGGGTAAGCTCTGGTCATGGATCATTGCTTTAGTTGCTTCTACAATAGATCTGTTATTTCTCTCTGCAACCCCATTTTGTTGGGGGTTGTAGGGAGTGGTCAGTTCCCTCTTAATTCCTGCTTCTCTACAAAAGTCTTTGAACTCATTTGAGGTGTACTCACCTCCATTATCAGTTCTCAAGATTTTAATCTTCCTTCCAAAGAGATTCTCAACTAAAGCCTTCAATTCTTGAAACTTACTAAAGACTTAATCTTTCGCTTTCAAGAAGTAGATCCATGTCTTTCGTGAGTAATCATCTATGAATAAGACATAGTATATAAAGTTACCTAAGGATGGCACCATCATCTGTCTGCATACATTGGAGTGTCTGATGTCCAAGATCCCCTTGGACCTCCTATCACTGCTAGTGAAACTTCCCTTGACATTCTTGCCAAGTGCACAACCTTTGCATACTCCATCATGTTCTACATGAATCTCTGGTAGACTTGTAACCATCTTGCTCAATACTTGTAGTGCTCTATAATTTATGTGAGCAAGTCTTCGATGTCATAGTTCACTAGAGCTAACATTGTTATGTACAAGGGCTTGTTCTTGGTGTCCCTTCAATTTATACAATCCTCCCACTCGGACACCAATCACGCTAGCTTTATCTATGCTTGAATTCTTGGGCCATAGAAGAACCTGTCCATCCACAAAGGTTACCCTAAAACCTTTAACTTCTAAATCAGAAATGGAAAGAAGATTCTTCTTCAAGCCTTGTACAAACAAAATATCTTTAATTGAAATAGGGTTACCTGAGTCAAGTTGAAGGGAGGCTTCTCCAACTCCTTTGACTGCATGTTTGGAATCATCCCCAAGCTCCACTTGAAGGGATGAGCCCTTTTCTGTTAGGTTTGTAAGGGAACTTCTAAATCCAGTCATATGCTTGGAAGCACCACTATCTATAAGCCAAGTATTACTTCCTTGAGTGATAGTACCTATGAGTGCTAAAACAGATACAAATTCTTCATCCTTTGACTCCTTTTTGTGCTCTTTTGTATCTGTTATATGTGCATAATGTTTCTTCTTTCCCTTCTCATGTCTATGTAGAAATTGTGCGGCATAATGTCCCAACTTCTTGCAGTTATGGCCTCTGACCCTTGACGCATCTCTCTTGTAACGTGGTCTTTTAGAATTCTTCAGGTTGGCTTCTCCCCTTTCTTTCCTTTTCTTCACATGAGCTACAAGAGCTTGATTTTCATCATCATCTATCTTCTAAGATTTGGATATTAGCCTAGATTCTTCTTGGGTACAATCTGACCATAACTTGTCGAACTTGGGCAATTTGCTTCTTGCGCAAATCCCTTGAACAAATGGGTCCCAAGAAGCAGGAAATCTATTGAGTGTAGTAGTCACAAGTTCAGCGTCTTCCACTGCGTCTCCAATAGCTACTAACTGGTCCTTGATCTGCGAGATTCTCATGAAGTACTTTGAGACTGTTTTAGACTTGTTCGTTGTCACATTTCTGAGTTGATGCCTTAGAGTAAGCTTCCGACTAGTATTCTTACTTTCATAAAGTTTGGTTAGGGCATCAAGCATTTCCTTCGGTGTCTTTAGTTCTGATGCATTCGGTATCAGATGATCTTTGATTGAGTCTGTGAAGATCCTTTTGGCCTTGACTTCAATTTTCTGGAACTTTGCTTTGGCTTCTTCCTCTTCTGGTTCTGGAAGCACCTGCTTGACATGATCCAATAACTCATTCTCTTCTAGAATGAGAAGTACTCTATGCTTCCAGAGTCTGAAGTTATCTTCTCCATACAATTTATCTTCAACTCTCATATCGGTTGACATTTTCGTCGATAGAAACCCTAGACCTAAAAAAATTCAAATTTCTGAACTTCACGAAACTGCAACTAGAGTGTTGCAAGGGGTGTGCTAGGGTAAGGCGAACTACTTTGTGGTGAAATTAGTCCCAACGCCTTGGAACTGTTACCATCCAAAGTTGCACGTGGATGGACTTGCAATTGAGCCGCCAAAGATGAACAAGCTATTGTTCAAATTCAAAGTTCAAAAGTCCAGCCAAGCCCCGTGGTCCCTTGTACATTCTTCAAATTTTCATATTTCCATAACCCGACGGGAGAATTGTAATAGATGAGCTAGTATAATGAACTTTGTAAAAGGTCTTGGCCACTTAAGACCCACTCTCCAATGCATTTACTCTGGGGTGTTTTTTTTATCTAGCAATTATAAGTTGTTTACAACAGCTTATGATTGTTGGGTTTTTTCACTCATTTCTCCAAAGCTAGAGTATTTGTATTAGTGTTTGGGCCTTAAAGTGATGTTTGAGCCTAGTGTCTAATGTATATTACCATACTAGTCATCAATTTTGAGTCACATGGAAATACTTTAAGTACCCCTTAGGTTTTTTTTTAATGTTTTCAGATAATATAAAATTTCCCGCAAAACAAGATATCTTAATTGTAATTGATGAATAATTTTAAAAAGTGGTACTAGGAAGCATCATATGCCTTAGGGTATTCATTTTTCATCTCGGAATACCCACTTTACCCATAGACCACCTTTCAAGAGAAAAATAATGGTTATTAATCATTAAAAAAAATTAATTTCTCTCGAAATTAGCCAAATAAAAGACAATTAAAAGGAAAAATCAGGATTCCTTAAAATAAGGAAACATCTTTCCCACATGTTCCTTTTGTCTCGAGTCTTAAAGAGAGTTGTTG
Source organism: Picea sitchensis (assembly GCA_010110895.2). Classification (NCBI taxonomy): domain Eukaryota; kingdom Viridiplantae; phylum Streptophyta; class Pinopsida; order Pinales; family Pinaceae; genus Picea; species Picea sitchensis. Next base: position 21,609 of record SNQJ01S0121920.1, on the reverse strand, counting down.
GATCTTTCATAAAATGAGAAAGCACTTGTCCTTGAGTCGACTTGAGTCTAGCCGTCGTTTCCATTTCCACTAAAGCGCTTTTCTATCCCAACTCACACGCTTTTCTTGAATAAGAAACATCCACTCACACGCTTTTCTTGAATAAAAAACATCCACAGTTTGCTTTCACCACTCGACTTAACTCATCTTTTTTGCTTTTACCACTCACCATCCACATAAAACTTTCCCATCTTTTTGCTTTCACAACTCGCCATTCACTCAAGGATGACTCGCCTTCTCATCAAGGAAACCCTAACCACTCACTTGGCTATTTAATAGAGGTGACCTACCTCTTGTAATCAGTTGGAATTTTGCTAAGAGTTTGCTTGTGATACATTGTAATCGATCTATCTTCTATTGGAATAAAAAAGGCTTTGGAGGTTATTGTGGGGTAGAGCTCTCATGTGTGGATTCATGGTAATCAATTGTGTATGAGGTATACTTGTATTTAGCTTATTTTGAATTGTAAATTGTTATTATTGGCCTATGTTTGGAGGCATCTCCTTGTAGGATAGGAATAGAAAAGCTAAGTTTGCTTGATATTTCTATTAGTTTATGTATGTTAGATAGTTGTGAGATGCATGTTTATTTAGCTTAATGTCATGCTCTTCATGTCTTTCTAATATATGAAACACCGTGATTTTAACTCTTTTGTTGCAAGATTTGCCTTAGCATTGCAGGTTTACATCATTTGAAAGATAGGTTGAAGCGAGTGAGCTTCCTCCCATCTTCAAAGAGCTTTGAGAAGATCACTTTCCCTCTGCTTTACTCTAACAAAGACTCCATTGCCTAAGACATTCCAAGGCAACAAGCATTCTTCTTCTCATAATTTCTTATAAAATCTTTCTCTTGGTTATCTTTCTTGCATGTAATAGTTTTTTTTGGCATTTCAAATTCAAATCTAAAGCTAAATAGCTGGCATGTAGAAGTAAAATTTAGATCTAGATTATTATTATAAAACGAATTCATTTTTAGCTAGATCTACTTCAAATTTACTTGCTTTTAACAAGTCTTTCAAAGTAAAATCAATAGGTTAGAAGCTGTGCAATTTCACTGGGTCATTAACTGAATATTTGGCAAATTGTAAGTGCCATTGCTTCGCTGATTTAATATCAGCAAAAAAAGATCCTAAGGTGGTTAGCTTTTTAGCTTCCTCTCCTTAGTTCCTTCTCGGTTGGTTTGCCATAATTTTTACTTAGAACTTTTCCAATTTGTTAGGGGTGTTCCAAAACACTTTGAAAGTGTTTTTGGGCATCTTATAGGACTAAGTGTTTGTTGTTTTTACGCAGAAGTAACATGTACAAGGGGAGATTCTGGCGAATTTTTGAAGATTTAACCTTACTTAGAAACCCTTGAAGCAGTTGGGCACCTTCTTGCCTTGAGAAAATTTGTTGAAAACTTGTAAGCCATTGATCCTGAGAGAAAGGATTAATGTGCATTCTCACAAAGAAGAGTTGTAATTATTTCAATAAAGTGGCATAGGCTACACATTGCCTTGCCTTGTCCTTGTAGGGGGACTGGTGTCGGTGTCTTTTCTCTTGCTGTGATTACTTTCAGATTTTTGCTTAAGTTTTTCTAACTCCTAATAAAGACAAAAAGAACTCACATCACCTAACTTACTGATAAAATAAACCACAATTTAGAGTAGTTGTTTTTTTTTTAAGTTCTAGCTTAGATCCACCTTGCATGTATCATCCATCTAGAACACTAATTGCTAGAATAGTTTCATTTTGTTATATATTGGAAATAAACCAGTTGGCTATAAACCCTAGTATGCTCTTCCCATTGTGACAACGCAGAGTGGCCATTGGGGATCAGAAAGGGAGTAGTTGACACATGCTAGTTTTAATTAGGAAAATCTATCTTATTGTGCTAATGTCTAAGACCTCTACCCTTGGTGGAGTGTGTTAAGTCAGGGCGAAACTTTGAAATCTAGGTACTCTCCCCGTTGGACCTACGGCACACCTGGTCGGCAAGTATATAAGAACCCAAGATTAGCAAGTAAGATAGGCCACATAAACACTTTTGCACACAAAGAGTGGGAATTTGGGGACCCCGACTTTAATCCCCACTTCACTTTTATCCCAGACTAATATATTGTTCTTCCACAAATAATAAAATACTCAAGATAAAATAAACACGACATGTTCAAAACATCACATTTACTTTTCCTGCACTGGTCTTTACTTTCATCTATCTGACTGGATTATTTTACTTCAAAGCATTTACTATTCAAATCATCTATATTTGGAGTATGTTATAAATGTGAATGACTATTTGCATGTATTGACAGGGTGTATCCTTAAATTATATTTGAGTCATATGTCGTTGTTATAAATCTTGTTTCATCATATTAACTCTTAGAAGTTGCTTTTATCATTCTTAGATTAAAAGCCTTAAATTATTTTCTTAGGGACTACCCCCCTTGGCTTCGCTAGGAGTTGGCCTAGACGAAGAAGTTGAGAGTAGAGGTGATAGTATCTCAACTTGACACTTGCCCCCAAGGTTGCACCCAGTGGATTAAGATTTCTCCACTCTAACCCAAGGTGCAAATTAGGCGGCCACTGGAACTAGTGCTCAATGAAATTGACAAAAAATATTACGGTGCAACAGCAGGATATTGCTGCAAACGATCTTCCTTCCAGTGCTAATAAGGATACAAAAAAGATCAAATCTCTTCCCTTAAACATAGCTTGGGGAGTCTAGTTGGCAAGGAATCTGAAGTTGTCTGGGGGCAAAGAAACTTTACCTCTAAAATGTATTGTCTAGGCTCTAAACATTTAAATGCTTACCCATGTTAGATTTCTTAATTTACAGATCGAGTTATCAGTGTTCTTTTACTTTAACAATTATATCATATACTGAGATATAAGCAGCGTAAAATACGAACAAAAAGAACACAAGAGATTTATCCTGGGAAAACCCCAAATGGGGGAAAAACCCAGCCAACCTTTCTTAGATAGATTGTGTCCAAAATAATCCAACCATAAACCAACTTTCAAGAGCAACAAACAATGAAGAACCCTAGCACTAGGCTAGTGAACAAGTTAGTGCCACCAGCTGCAGCAGCAACACAATACAACAGTAGTGCACCTCTTCTTCAGAGATAGCGCATAAGAGAAATCCACCACAAAGAATAACCAAGAACCTCAAATGTCGTAGTGTAGTGTCTTCTCCCTTGCCTTAGACTAGCGCGCCCTTCTTCAGTGAGAGTGAGTGAGTGTGTGTCCAAATGAGCAAGACATCTCCTCTATTTATNAAGAGAAATCCACCACAAAGAATAACCAAGAACCTCAAATGTCGTAGTGTAGTGTCTTCTCCCTTGCCTTAGACTAGCGCGCCCTTCTTCAGTGAGAGTGAGTGAGTGTGTGTCCAAATGAGCAAGACATCTCCTCTATTTATAGTCTTCAAGTCACTTAGTTGAGCCGACTTCTTCTCTAGAGATTCTAATTTCACTTTATTCTTTTTCCTGTGGGCCGACTTCTCTTCCTAGGTGTTCTTCATGTGTTTAATGGTCTTCCTGGACTTCTGGAATCTTCTTCACTTCTAAGAAAGGTTGTCTAGAGGAAAATACCTCCCACAGCTACCAAAACATCAACAACCCACAAGTTCAAGAAAAACAAATTACACATAATCTCAAGGAAGAGGTAATAAACAAGGACATCCCATGGGCATACTTCAATGGTCCCTCTTAAGGGACCCCTCCTAAGGATGGAGTAGGAGAACTATTATATATTTCTTCAAATCATAGCATTTCATTCAAAGTTGGAATTGTTTAGGAAACAAATAACTATTGTCAGTTGATGGCTCTCAAACTGGTATTGAGGCTAGCCCAAGAGTATGGAGTATCTCAAATTCGAAATTTTGGGGACTCACTTCTTGTAATGAAATGGATGCACAAGGAAACAGTCTTAAGGAATTTCACCTTACAGCCTTTGTTTGATGATGTACAGTCACTATTTATAGCTTTCTCACACATCTCTTTGTCACACATATACAGGGACAGGAACAAGATAGCAAATGGACTATCAAAAGTTGGATTAGGAATGGCTTGAGTACCCTGGATTGTCTCAAAACTTCAGAATGGACACTTTTCTGAATACACTCATGAACCTTAGGTTTAACTCTTTTTATACCATTTCAGATTTTTGTATAAGTCAAAGAACATTTGCAAGAAAATAGAACTTGAATGTTGTAAGTTCCTTGGTCATATAGTGTATCAAAGGATTTACATTCGTATCCTTTCATAAAAAATGACCAAGGAACTTACAACATTCAAGTTCTATTTTCTTGCAAATGTTCTTTGACTTATACAAAAGAGGCATGTGAGATGAATAGTTATGTCATTGGCTATAACAATTTTGAAAGCCTTTAGCATCTACATATGTAATTTTGTTTATATTAATAAAATTACAGGATTTTTTCCTTTGAAAAAAAAGATGGCAATTAATATATCATATTATACATTAAATAATATGCACCGTGTTATCTAAATATATTTATGTTTTATATTAATTCATATACATCATATCTAAATATGTTAATTGGGTTTAGCTCAGGTGGTTGGGAGGAATGATTGTTATCCTCCCACCTAGGTTCAATTCCTACATGTGACATGTTAAGCTCTTAAGGAGTATATATTATTGTAATGTTTTCAAGCCCTGTTGTTGATCGTCCTTGTGCCCTGAAGATTCTAAGGTTTACCCAGGGTACCATCCTCGAAATGAGGGGAAGTACACGAGGGTTTTCCCCGGGCTTTGTGACCTGGAAAAAATACATTATCTAAATATATTATATATTAGATATTACTTAATTTATATACATTAATTCATATCTAATATATTAATTATTTTATATAAAT